>OZ004682.1:6666382-6809845 GCA_963924505.1 Agonopterix alstromeriana
TAGTAACCGTAGTCCGTGACCACAGATAACTTTAATCACTGGGTAAATTAGTAGAGCCTCTGCATTGCCATTTTGGCCGGAAGTGTTCACTTTGTGATAGAAGCATAAAATTTTTGCCATGGTTTAGTAGGTACAAGTAGAGTGTTGCAGTTGTCAGAGGATGTCAAGAGATTGAATTTGTTCGCCATTTTGTATGGTAATCAGACTGTTTTATTTTTACGATTTTTACTAAAATGTTTTTAAGAATATAGTTCGTTTCCGACTAATATTTCAAAAAGTCGATTCATTGTTTTTTTTTTACATTTATATATATTATACTTTATCTAAAAATGTTCCCAAAGTAACCCCATTTTTAGCATTTTTTCGACAAACAGTGTCTAGATGTTACGCTATTGCCAAAATAAATTATATGTAACATACCAAAAAATGATTAATTTGATTTTTAAGTAAAGGCAGGTATTTTATAATAAATATAATACACTGATTATGCAATAGCATATCACTGAAAACAATGTTCCTGAAAGTTGGGGTTTCAGAAAATATACCCTTAAAATTTAAGGGTAAACGTTGATATTTAATATCAATGATTTTATCGTTTACTGAATAAAATGTTAAAAATACAGCTTTTATGACTAATAGAGAATATTTAAGATTTTTGTCGCAGAATCAAACCATTCCTATTATTTTGGCAGACCTCCTGCCTAAACTACTTAACCGATTTTGATGGTTGAGGTATCATTTGAAAGCAATTTAAGTTTAGATGGGTTAATATAATCCAATAATTATTTTCTTGTATTGTCTGATCTCCAAATAACGTATTTTGGAACATGAGAATAGATCAATAAAGGATTTGAACTCTAACCTGCCTCAGAGGTCAAATCTGACTTCCATTCTCATCTTAAAATACATCTTCTGGTACCTACTATGGTTAAAATTTCATGCTTCTATCACAAAGTGCACAATTTTATCTTGTAGCGGCCCTAGTAACCAATTAGAGAGTCATTGTGGTTCGGACTTAGAATGGACCATGTAATTAATTTGTTCGCGTGGGTAGTTGTCGTCGTCATCATAGGCCTTATATAGATGTTGACAGTGTCTGTTTGTATAAGACGTTTGTGGCTGTTTAAGCAATGACATTATATACACAAGGACTTCGCATAAGTGCGCTGTTACCGAGACTGCAAAATAATTGTTATACATTACTTCTTCGGGACCAAGGACATTTGAAAGGACTGGGATATCAGCAGCAATATATGACTGCCGAGCGCAACTGAAGCATTGTAAGGTGACATTAGAGACTTGTGACATTTTTTGGTTTTGTTATTGTATGACAAGGTGAGTCCATGTTGTAGGTTATAGAATGGCATGGTGTATAAGCCAATTCGGGAGCAACGAGACCTGGAGTACGGCAACATATTAGCGGATGATTTGTGATGAGCTTCACGTGTCATGAAAAGGAGTGACGTCACGTCATGGCAGTGAGCGTTTTGGCACGGAATTTGACTTCAACTTTTGATTCTTATACTGTGTGTCGGTTGGTGCAGGAGCCTATGCTCGTTCCTTCTCTTGCAAGGCATTCCCACTTCGTGTGGTCAATTCTTAAGGACACCATGTCTCACTTAGTATTCAAAACGTAACTTGGATACAATTTCTTGTCAGTTCCAGTCAGTGAAAGACGGAAAGAGAGTGGCTGTCTAACCAATTGACACGTCATTCTAAATGTTTCAAAACTGTATTTGTTATACCATCGTGCTGACATGAAAGAAAAAGAATACTACAAGTGAAATTTGCTTCAACTGCACGCTTGAAAATATACTCGTACTTACGAGCAGTTGGTAGTTGGAGCAATGTTTTTGACCATTCCAAATTATTATAGTGAGGCTGTGTTGTTATGCATGTAGATAATCAGAGACAAATAGTTTCAACAGTTGTTGTCAATCTGCAAACTACAACTATAGACATAGTCTAGGAAAAATAAGGTTTGAGATTGCATTAAAGACACTTTAGTAAATTGTGTTTGAAATAATATTACTGTTAGTTTATAATACTTTTGTCAAGATTTCGTGGTTATATTGGCTCAGGAACCTGGGAAATACCTTAAAATCGATATAAATGTACAAAGGGCAGGCTTATTTCGAAAGATATTTCTTCCAGCATACTAGCAAAAGAGACAGTTAATTATCACAAGGCAAATTTAATGTGTACAAACAAACAGTAAATAATTTATTTTTGAGGTTATATTTTTTGAAGAATTACAAAATATTAAATATCTACTCAAATTTACGATATTAACCGGGGATTATTAATGTTATAAATAAAACGTAATGCATGAAGCCATCCTGTACAAAATCACCAGTTTTAATTTTTTATTCATACCTAAATTTAATGTTTTGTAAATGTCTTAATTATTCAATAATACACAATAAAAAATCGGGGATTATTGTGAATTTATGTTTTTCAGGTATTTATCTACTATATTCCAAATTTTCACCAAAAGTGCAATTAATGCAACCTTCTCCATACAAAAATCCGTAGATTTCCCCGACTAACAGCATTGTATTTCAAGCACGTGCGTGACTATGAGAAGATAGCCTTAGGCGATGAGGTTTCACATAAAAAAATGCAATACAGTCTAAAATCAGCAGGTTACGTTTAATACGCCATTGCTAGTACCTACTTCGAAATTTTGCGTAATCTTAACCTATATATGCCAACCATAGGTTGTATTGCGTCGTTTTCGACCCAGTGGGCATATATGGGTTAATTTTGTTCCGGAGGCGTCCATTGGAGATTCGATATCGAAATCGAACAAGCTAAGCAACGCCAGGTTCGATCAGTCTTCGGATGGGTGACCATTTTAGCATTATTTCATCTGGAGCCCCTCTCACCCAAAAATTAAAATTAAATCTTAGTCAGCAACTATAGCAACAACAACAACAACAGCAACTTTAACTATCCTTATTAGTAAATACAACTGTTCGTTTTTACCATTTATTTTTCACTGTCATATTACACCAATGTATGTGTGCTTTTTCTTTATAAACCAATAATAGTACATTATGATACAAGTGAGCAAAGTTGGTCATTACAGACGGGGCGGGGGCAGAAGAGCCGAGTCTGTAACGACCAACGCTCACGCGTTTCATACGACGTTTTTCAACATACTTGCGAGGACAAAGTAAAAAAATTCGTAAAACACTACTATTTTAGACAAATATTTGTGGAAACACGCGCTGGACTTCCTTTTTTTTACGGCCCGACCCTTTGGTTGAGATACTCGTAGCTATGCGCGCGCAGGTCGACGAAGAGGCAATGACTTAGCTAATAAACGTTAACTTAACGTTATAAACTTAATATTAAAGTATTTATAACAGAAATTAATGTTAATTTGTTAACTAAAATAAATTGACTATAAAATTAAACGCTTATTTATTATATTTTAATTAACATAGATTAATTTATTCAGAAAAAAGTTTTTTTTACGTAATAACTCTTTGCTGAGATTTAAAACAAACTGAAGAAAAAAAAGTAAAATTACCGCACTAATGCAATAATATAATCATTTTCGCACGCGTGTTCTATAAGCTGCATTATGCACCTAAAACCGTTGCAATAAGAGCCACTTTACGAGCAAGTATGTTGAAAATACTTTTTACTTTACTTTACCCTTTGTACGTGAGCGGAGGCCCTGGAGAACAGGCTATAACTAACGTAGGTTCATCCTTGATTATAATTTTTCTGCTTAAGGGGATATAATTCGGAGCGCGCTCCATACAAACGTACTATGGTGATATTTTCAATACTAACCAATTAAAGTCAATGAAATTTTGCTGAAACAATCTTGAAACAAATATCTATGCTTGTATGGAGTCAGATTTTCGTTAAAACATACAGTTTCAATGCAAGGATTAATTTAAGATTTGTATGGAAATCTTTTAGGCACTGTACCTTTAAAACTATACATTTTAAGTAAAATCGGACTCTATACAAGCATAGAAATTTGTTTTTAGATTGATTCAGAAAAATTTCATTGAGTTTAATTGGTTAGTATTGAAAATATCACCATAGTACGTTTTTATGGAGCGCGCTCCGAATTATATCCTCTTAAAATGAACCATCTCATTTTTCTCCCCCACTGAGCTGACAGAACGAGTGTTTAGCATAATACCCGTTTGAATATTCATCAATTGTTTGCTATTGAATTGAGCTCGGTGACGCGCGATGTGGCTTAAAATAAATACATTGAATTAAAAGGGCTTCCGGCTGTTTTGTTTAGTATCAATGCTGTGGTACAATGTTGTGGTGAGAGCGTCGGTGGCGCGTTGCGGAGAATATGGATATGGGACACACATTATGGGGGTCCGGGTTTGAATCCGCACTGACAAAATGCCATTTACCAATGAGTTTTTCTTACTTATGTACGTAATACCGACTGATCTCTTACGGTGAAGGAAAACAACGTGCGGAAACCTGCATTAGCTAAAGAAGAAATTCCGATGCGGATGTGAAGTCTACCAATACGCAGTGCTGGGTTTAGGTTTACAGCCAAGCCAAAAAAGGCATGTTAAGTTATCGGTAAGTCAAGTCTAGAAGCCTATTGAGATATTTTGAAAAAATATCCAATAACTTAAAATTGACGACCCGGTAGTTCAAGAGGTCCTGGGTTCGAATCGTGGTCGTTATTGTCGACGATATCCTCGGTGAGCGAGTCTGACTTGGCCGGTTTTTTTTCCATAACGAGTTTATTCCGGACACTTAGAAACAGACCACCAATATAGAGATATTTCGTCCGCCACCGGACAGACATAGACGGGCTCAACCGGATAATCCGGCATCACAATCGTAATCCGCTGTCGGACATACCCTCACCGTTTTACCACAAAACTGACATAAAATATGTAATTCTATTTTCTGTTATATTTAGTGTTTATTTTTAGCTTTGACGCCCAAACGCTGTCGGTTATAGCTACTGCATCTGTCGTCACCTCTGATTGTATCGGTCTCCCAGGACGTGAGAGTGCATTTGTATTTTGTGTTTGTTTATCACGTACCTACTATATGAGTAGATAATAATAGTACACTATAAAAACGAAACTCGCGCGTGAAATGTCTAAATACGCCTACAAAATGTCAAGATATTCCTACCAATCTCTTGTAGGTTTAACCCATAAAGTTATTATACCTAACAGGAGTAGAGGAACTGACATGATTTGTCAAATGAAACCGTTTTTGGAGGTTTTCAGGCTAAGAGGAAGGATCTCCATAGAGTCCGCATAAATTTACGATTGTAGTTGTTCTCTTTTGTCTTATAACATACCTTTAATAGTAGAAGGAGATGGAACTATAGATATTTGTTTATGCGGCTGTCCACTTTTTTTTGAGCTAGTGTGTGTGAAAAGTGACCGTAAACATAAGGCCATATGTCACTCGGTGCCTTTTGTCCATACTACTTGACACCACACACTCAAACCTAAACGTCAAAAAAAGTGGACACTTTACAAATGGTATGGCTCACTCTAGTCTTAAAGAGAGATCCTTCCTATTAGTTTTCAGGAGATTATCGGCAGAGTAAAAATTCGAAAACTGTGTAAACAAAATGATCTGCGATTTCACTTTAGATTTTACCCTGCGATAAGTTCTATTGCCTCGCGTCACGTATCTCTCTCTATTATACAGTGGTGCCGCTAGGTACATCTCGCTCTCTCAGCTATCAGTCTCTCTATTTGTAACTTTATGGTTTAACCATAGTTTTGCTTCTATAGTTTACTATTATTATCTACTTGTATGCGCGTATACTTATGTAGTTACTACAAAATAATGTGCGTACCTGGCTGCTTTTCTGTTACAATTAGTAGTTGCCGCAGTCGAAATCGACTGGGAATCCATCATCATCATCACTCGCGATAATGTTTAGGTATTCAAAATTCAATAATCTTCCATCGCATCAATTTACAATTAGTAATTCCTCGGAAATGAAGTGTTCTATAAATCTCAGATAGATTTCAGAATTAGTCAGATTCTGGCGTCATTTTATAATTTTGACAACGTATTTGTTAGTATGAGAGAAGTCGAAAGGCTGATTGCAAGTCGTGGCCGTAATTAATGAGACGAGTACTTTGAGTGGCCGTTTGAAGCAGCTCGGTGAACTAACGAGATTTTATAGCTTCAGATGATACTGCTGAATTTCGCTTTGTGGTAACGCAGTTGTTCGGTCGACTGAGTCTTGTTTTGTATAAAGAAGTTTGTTTATTTTCGAGGTTCATTCGAAAGAAGGGTGGTTCTACGACAGTTATTTTCCTTATTAAGAGAATGTAAAAGTTCCTGTGGCGGTACGAAGTTTGCCGGGTCAGCTAGTTATTAATAAAATTGTTATTCCAGTTATTTATTATGGAGAACTTAGATAAGTATATGTCTAGATAGAGCCTCACGCTTCTACCGTATAAAACAAAAGAGGCCAATTTTCTCAGGTGTGCGTGAGGCGTCATACTACTTATATCTATGTGCATGTATACCGACACGGCTTATCACTCAAGATTTCACTGATATTGTTTTCGACGCGTTCGTAGCTTCGACTGTCAATCTTGACATATAACTTATCAAAGATGGAGAAGATTTTTTTGTTTGTTTTGCTTTCATTTGTTAACCCTTGTGTAATTTAAAATCTCATATAAACATTTTCTGCTATAAAATTCAAAGAATGTCAGATTATCCCACATTCAAACTCGAACGAAAAATTTCTAATATTACCTCCAAAAATAAAACACTCGTGGGCGGAGCTAAGCCGCCGTTGATAACCATTATCTCTGCTATCAACTTCCGTTATCAGTTCAATTGAATAGTCAATGCGTTATCAATTGATTTAATTAAATTAATATTGAAGTTATCGCGTAGAACGACCTTGTTTCGAGTACGTTTTTGTTATTAGATTTATTGATTAATATTATGTGATGGGATCTAGGATTACCTTTTGATTAGTATTTATTTTCAACTACTAACTATCGATCGATCTATCTATAATGTCTCTTTCCTTAAGGGGTACGCAGAGACCAAGGCGCGTCATTTGCTACGATCCTTACATCATTCTCTCGCCTCATGTACATAACATTTCTTCATACATGCCCACCGGTTTCGAATACTTCGCACCTCACATTTATGTAAGACCACAGGTCCGGCGCTTCCACGGCACTTCAAACAACGTTTTAGATTTGACATGATGTTCGCACATGAGGACAGTGCGCAGACTCTGCATGACATATGTGTAGGGTTTACTTACCACGTATCGTATGAACATCATTATAAAACACAATGTCAGCACATGCAGCTTTTTTTATTATACAAGGTGTTACCAAAGTACAAATTAACATTAAATTTAAAGGGATGGCTTAGACTATCAAACTGAACAACTTTCACTATGGGACCAATATCGAAATCGAGAAAAAAATATCGGATGTTCCATACTAAACTACAAATCTACTCGAGCTAAATGTATGGGACAACAGATCTTTTTTTTTCGATTTTGATGTTAGTCCCATAGTAAAAGTTGTTCAGTTTGATGGTCTAAACAACTCCTTTAAAATTTTAAATATTTATTTTTACTTTTAAAGCACCTTGTATATACAGCCCTTAGTAGCATACGTTACTGTAAGCGTTATTTATGTATTGATTGTATTTACTTGGAAAAATAGTCCTCAGAATACCCCCCCCTTAGTGATAACGTCGTGAGCATATGACATATTTGTAAGAGCATAATTATTTCGGTTCCATTACGTCTTTTTTAAATGTTCCCGTACATTGACTTTGTTCTTAATAAATTAGCGAGAGAAACGTAATAATTTTCATACGACCTTAATTTCCCTAAACTTCACTTCAACATACATTGCAGAAAATGTAAACAAGAAAGTATGGTAGGTACTGATATTATAATACCTACATTAAATTTTCTTATTTGTTTTCCACCTCAGCTTCACGTAGTAGTTTAAAGTTAAAAACTTAATTTACTTAGTTTAATATTTAAAGTCAAAACAGGGTGTAACAAAATACCCTAGTAATATTTAAAGTAGTGGTTTAAACCATCAAACTGAAAAACGTTCACTGTAGACAAATTCAAAATCAGCTCTTTCATCAAAACTGTATTAGGTACCTACTCTACCCAAATGGATGGGACAGCAGATATTTTTATTAGCGCATATCGCGAGACCTACTCACACTTGGCGAGTTTTCATTATTTTGTTGTTATACTGTAGAGTTTGCACTATAATTAAACCAACTTTCACGCTTGTATGTATTACCGTTTTTACGATAGATCGAGAAGAGAAAAACGTTGAAAAATAATAGTTTCTTGCATGGGGACCCTTAATTTTATGAAGGTTTTCACCCTTTGGGTACGGAACCCTAAAAAGAGCATTACCACGCATCTAGTATTTCACAAAAACCACAAACGTAAGCTACAGTTTATACAGAAGAGACGTGTGACGGTGGCGGATAATCTAAGTAACACAATATATAACCTTATAGTACGTCGCATAGCGTCGTTTTTGTCGTAAAGGAGAATCGGGCCCGCGCCTCCAGGTGACGTCGTAACGCGGCCGTAACGACGCTATGCTACGTACTATAAGGTTTACAATCGTGTTACTTTGACTATCCGCCACCGCCACGCGTCTATGTTTACGTTTAAGAATAGGAAATCTATGTTTACATTTTATGCACAATATTTTGAAACAGAGTTAACATTTCGCCAGCAACACAATTAAAACTCATAAGTGCTTCGTTATTTGTTCGCCACATGTTGAGCCGCTAACGAACCGGGGAATTGTTTCATTAAAACTTTACAAAAACGCTTTACAAAGTTATGAAATAATGAACCTAATCATAACATGGAAGGAAAATTTATTAAATTCGACTTTTATGACCTTTTATCTCGTAACTTGATTTCGCGTATTCAATATTGGTCCCGTAGTTAAAGCTGTTCAGTTTGGGCCAAAAGATGTAATGCATTTTAAATTTGAAGTGCGCTCCATACAAACGAAGTCTAGTAATATTTTCAATACCAACTAATTAAAGGCAATGAAAATTTTCAGAAACAATCTAGAAACTAATCTCTATGTTTGTATGAAGTCAAATTTTCGTTAAAATGTTATAGTTTTAAAGTTACAGTGCCTTAAAGATTTCCGTACAAATCTTAAATTAATACTACTAGCACTGAAACTTTATATTTTAACGAAAATCTGACTTCATACAAACATAAAGATCCGTTTCTAGACAGTTTCTGAAAAATGTCATTGACTTTATTTGGTTAGTATTGAAAATATCACCAGACTTCGTTTGTATGCAGCGCGCATTTACGCATTCAGAATAAACTTCTCTTAAAACCGTCACACAGGACAGAGTTTCGGTACTACTGGTGAAACGTGGATGTTCTGAGGTTTCAGAATATCTCTGACTATCCCCTCGGGGAATATAGTCGTGAGCATATGCTAAGACCATAATATATAGTATATTTAGATGAGTGAGATGAAGAGTTGGTGTGAGATGGTGAGGTGTTTGATGAGTGGGGTGAGATTAAGATTTGACGAAGCCTGCGTTGCGGATTAGATTATTTTTGTTATATTGTTTTGAATTTGAATAAAATTTTGAATAATTATTTAGACATTGATTGATCAATTGACCTTAAACTTTCTAGTTCTATACTAGACAAGGGCCAAGGGGACCAAGAAGTAAAAATTATAATCCGAATTTAATTAAAATTGAAATATACGTAGAGAATCTTAAGTGTGTATTGAAAATAGTTCTGTATTCAATTGCAGAATGATAATCCTTTGTTATTAAAGAAAAATAAGATTTTTAGATAATATTCGTATAACGACATTTTGGCGAAGATGGCTATTGAATAGAGAATGGGTAGACGAGTAGTTTCAAGAAAATGTTAACTTTTAAAGTGGTTTGAGCCGAGATTGGTTTTCTAAGAAATTATTCGTATGATTTTCTATTTTATTATAATTGAATATATTTTTGTATGATTTGATTTTAAAATAAAGGATAGAAATTTAGTGTATACTAAAAATAAAAATCCACTTATACAGGGTGTAAGTGACAGCCTAGCAAATACTGAAACGATTTCTATCCTTTATTTTAAAATCAAATCATACAAAAATCTATTCAATTATGATAAAATAGAAAATCATACGAATAATTTCTTAGAAAACCACTCTCGGCTCAAACCACTTTAAAAGTTAACATTTTCTTGAAACTACTCGTCTACCCATTCTCTATTCAATAGCCATCTTCGCCAAAATGTCGTTATACGAATATTATCAAAAAATCTTTTATGTACACTTATCTTTTACGGTTATAACGTGACGCCTCATATTTGACCTCCTTCTAACTAGGGATGCTATTGAAATTCGTATTTGTAACCGAAACTATTGGGTATCCGACAAAAAATATCTGTGTTATGTTCGAAACTGCTTGTTACAGTTTTAGATTTAATATATATGTAAGTAGCACTTTAAATCACACATAGTAGTTGTGTAGTTAACAAAGTTTTCATTCCTTTATTATTTTATGCTCATGTAATGTAATAATAACAGTAAAATTTGTAGTTTTGTTACCTTCATCAATAATTTCAATGATATATTTATGATCAGTTAGGTAAGAGAGGCAGGCCGAAGAAAAGATGGACGGATTGTGTGAAGGATGATGTGTAAGAAAGGAGTCAGATCTGAAATGACCGCTAAGAGAGAAGAATGGAAGAAGATGACATATTGCGCCGACACCTAATAATGGGAAATGGGCAAGAGACTAATGATTTATCATCGGTTAAAACCCTGTTGCCTATAGGCATTTTTGTCTTGTACAAGACAAAAATATAAGAACAACAATGTCAATAATAATTTTGACAAAATATGAAAAGAAATAAGACACCTTCCCCCTCCCCTCGCCCCTCACTTTCCTCTCCCCCCTTCCTCCTTCCTTTTAGTTTTTATTTTTTCTTCCTTCTTCCCTTATTTTCGCCTTATTTTGTGTTTCTTGTTTTTTTCTCTCTGTATTTTACTGTTTATATTTTGGTGTAAAATAAAGAATATTTTATTGATTAATTGACTTCTCCTTATGTCATTCTTTGGAATCCATACATCATCTTATTTAATCCACCTTTTTATTGTTGATAGGATCAAAAATATTCATATACGAAACCATATCCGAAATAGTTTAATTCATATTTAATAATATCCTTACTTTAAAATTTTTCACTTCTGTGAAAAATTTGCAGTGAGAAGCTAAACTCGGTTGTATATGCATATCCGAAAGTTCTTACCTAACAACAATTTACTTCAAACCCTCAGAAAGGGTCTCCCAGGGCCTTAATCTGGGTCCGGCCTTCTACATTATTCATATTAGCAGCCACGTTCTATTTACAATTCACTTTTCACTTTTGTGGGTAGCTTTATTTATTTACTTGTATGTTATGTCATAGAGTTGATGATGTTTACATATGATGATATTGTTTACTTGGGCTCTGGATGGCTCGTATTATTCTGTCTTCGTTCATTGTTTATAGGGACTGTTTAAAATTATACAGGGTGTTAGGGTAAACAGTTGCATTACTTAAAGGGGTGATTGTATCCATGATACTGAACAACTTTACCTAAGTAACCTATATGAAATAAGCAAAAAATGTTTTGGACTTTCCATACTAAATGCACTCAGCTGATTGAGCATTTGTATGAAAAGTTGAATGTTTTTTTGCGAATTTCTCTTTGTTCCTTTGGGAACGTTTTTCAATTTCATGGGTACAATAATCCCTTAAATTAATGCAACTGTTTACCTAACACCCTGTATATGGTGTAACAAAACACCCAAATATTATTTAATGGGGTGGTTTAGACCATCAACTCTATACCAAAACTGCAGTAGGTACTTCGGTACACCTACTCAACTCAAATATATGGGTCGTCTGATTTTTTTGACGTTGTCTTCATAGCGAAAGTTGTTCAGTTTGATGGTCTAAAGTAGGTTTAGAATCTAAAACAGCCCCGTAAATATTACTAGAGTGTTTTGTTTGTAGTTTGTAGAGGCTGATTTAAAAAACCTTATTTGATAAAGTAATAAAGTGAGAAGCGCTCGTTGGCGTAGTGGAGCTTCGGTGTTGGAAACGATCACTGAAGTTAAGCAACGTCAGGTCCGGTCAGTCTTTGGATGTGTGACCGTTTAGTGGTATTTCATCTCGAGCGTTTTCGTGCTTCGGATGGCACGTCAAGCAGTTGGTCTCGGATAGTTCCGTCAGATGGCGTTGTAACTACTCGTTAAGCCAGGTCAAAGGCTATATAGGCGGCTTGAAAATTCTCTGACAGCAAGTTGGCCACTAACTTGCCTCCACCAACACGCACTGGGCCCGCGTGGTGGAGTATGACCCACTCCCTCTCACCCTTATTCGTGAGAGGAGGCCTTTGCCCTGCAGTGGGATTCTACAGGCTATACCTTTCCTTACTATTTGATAAAGTGGGTCGTTCTTTAGATAGCTCTACAAGTTCCAACCATTTACTGTTTGATTGATAATTTTGAAGGGGCATGATATGATAATCTCTCTAAAAATTATTAAGGATACACGAACATTTTGTTTGAATTAGTTAATTACTTAACTTAACTTAAATAATTAATCAAAACATCTGTTGCTATGAAAACCCTAGACAAGCTTTCAGTTTCCCCTCGGTAACTCCTATCTGATCTCAACTGAAAGGGCTCCGTTCTTGACTTTGTTATTCAAATAAACACATTACAATGTTTCCCGCTACTAAGATAAGATAAGATAAGATAAATATTCTTTATTTGCACACCAAGAATAGAAAAATACAAAATACTCTGTCAGCATTGATTATAGAAGTGTTCATTTCATTTCATTTATTCATTAACAATTAACATTTTATTCGAAATTAAATAATTAGGTATAGATAAGCACATTGATTTTAATTCTATGGCTATATCTAATTTCACAACCACCACCTGCATGCTACAATTTCGAGGCATGTATTGTATCGACAACCAGGATACTTACTTAAATAAAATACGATGTCACTTTTTTGTACGATGGTCAAAAGCTTCGAAATTACTACCTACAAAGGGTTATCGTATTTCGAAACTAGTTTCTTAGAATTTCGTGAAATTAAAGCATCTGGTTTTCAGCACGATGTTTTCTTTCACCATAAAGCCAGTTTACGGTTATTTTACTCTTACGGTTATCGACTTAGAATAGACCACACCTTGTCTTTCCATGGTTTCCATGAGCCGACTAAGTTTCATGGTGAATGGCTAGCGACTCTCACGTTCATTACATCCCTGAAACAATTGCATGCAATCCCTGATGCAACATGAAACAGATTATCTAGTCCCACTGAAACTATTGGAAATATAATTATCAATTTAGCCCCGACTATTATAATAACGAGACATAATTAATAATAATGAATAGCCGTGGTGGTCAAGTGGTGAGTAACCCTGCCTGCCGTGCAGGAGGCGATGGTTCGATCCCCGTCCAGACCGACTCATACCAATGAGTATTTCGGTATTTATGTACGATTTGTAATACCACTGGCTTTTCGGTGAAGGAAATTAGGAACAGTTAAATAAGTGTGCTTCAAGCAATGCAATTGAATAAATTATTTTGACTTTGACTTTGACTTTGGAAAACATCGTGAGGAAACCTACACGCTTCAATTTCGAGGCATGTATTGTACCCACTGTCCATTATAAGTGGTGACGGGCTCACTCCCCGTCACACTGGACAGAGTTTCGGTACTACTTGTGAAACGCGGATGTTCTGAGGTTTCAGAATATCTCTGACTACCCCCTCGGGGAATATACAGGTGAGCATATGTTTATGCTTATGCAAAATTAATATAGAATACATCGTCTATACCTACTATATTATACGTCTGACTGCACGGCCTACCCTCAAGGCCTTTCGTGGTGAACTAAGGCTTATAGACCATAAGCGATAGTTCACCACGCGTGCCCAATGCGGATATTGGTAGACTTCACATACGCACCTTCACATACAATTCTTCTTACGTACTCCTCATAATGTTTTTCTTCAGCGTTTGAGAGCAGTAAGAATTACGTACATAAGTTAGAATAGAATACATATTATACTTGATAAGATAACTATTTGTACCCAATTCATGGATAACATCCAAATAGTTATCTTTGTATGATAACTATTTGTACCCAAGCGTATTTTTATTTGCCTCTGGATTCGAACCCGCGACTTTCAAATTAGCACGTAGGCTCACTAACAACTGAGCTATCAGGCCGTTAATTAAAAATATATTATTCTGTACACTAGTCAGTCGGCAACATAAGCCCTGCCTAGAATCTAAGGGCTGGATAATAAATTAATTTAACCACTAGACATTCCTGAAAGCTGTAAACCTTTTGGAAATTCGCAGACTTGTTTAAACCCTTACCCTGGGAAAATAGCTCGATTCAGTTCAGCGTAGAGACGAGTGGTGATTAGGAGCTCTCGACAAAAGTGTTGTAGCTCTTTAAAATAAATTGGATTACACAGAACATTAAATAACAGTAGAAGTGGGTACTAAAAGCCCTACGACACTAGCAATTTTTGAGCAGAGGCGATTATCAATGCAAAGATATCGCAACTGCACCGCCGTGACATAGCAACTGAATAACCGCAATTTTTATATACCGCCGCGATACTGATTGATCTAATAAATATTGCGGCGATGACACGGCAGAATCTCTGCGAAATCGCGTCAGTATCGTTCGGTCAACGCCTACGCTCAAAAATCGCTTTTGTGATATCATGAACTGTGAATGGATCCATTCATAAGCTACCTACGTCAAAGTCAGAAATCAAATTGTGAATTTTAGTTTAGTGTTTATTCTGTGATCAGATTTCGCGCGTCACTTGTTAGTTCAAACGCGCATACTAATGCATACATCGCGATAAATACATACACAATTCATTTTTTTTATAACGTCATCGTCAAACAGTCGCATGGTGTTTGCGCTGTTCGCGTTTGAGCTGTCCAAAAAGCTCTGCCTTCTCTTATCAACTGTGTGTTTGTTCAAAAAACAATCCTTGAAACTGGGATAGATACTTCCAACTACTCACACTACTAAACATTGGCAGAAATACAGTACAAAATACAAGCAAAACACAATTAATTATGAATAAATAAGAAAACCTAGTTAATTATAATACTCAATCAATCAATCCTCTACTTTATACTCTGTGCTAATACTATCCAATTTATGCAAATATCTACCGTAATCTATGTTTCGTTGTCTCTAAACACTTCCACATTGTAACTGTTACAGGTAAAGACTTTACCAAGCTTCTTACAAAATAGACAAAACAAATATGACAGTAAAAACAATATTTCTATTCAAGTCAACCTTGATAAGGGTCTGAAGGACCACAGGAAGCATGGCTTGCTATAAATCATTAAAGAACCGGCCACAGAGACTCAGCCCTTTTGATGGTCAGTGCTGACTCTGACATCTAGAGATAAGCGAGGAGTGGTTTACAATTTTGCTCCTGTCTGTTTATTTTGGACAGGAGGATTTTGTCCCGTTAACTTTTTCATTTTATTTATGTTTACTTTTTGATTGCTTTGTGATAATATAACGTGACATAGTAATAACAAATAATAATAATAATAAATATCTTGGAAATTGTCACACAAATTATCTAGTCACATTTAAAGTACCAGAATCTAGCCTGGACTTGTGTTATGATGACTATACAACGATATAGAATACATATATATATATCCATGACTCGGGTACAAATATTCATATTCATCATACAAACATTTGTCCCTTACGGGATTCGAACCCGCGACCCTCGGCACAGGCAGGTTCACTACAACTGTGCTATCGGGCCGTAATTTGGTAGGGTCCAAAATGGTCCATTGGGGAGTAACCATGCATGACGTGCAGGAAGGATTTAGGCGACTTATGTCTAAAATATACTATTACTACCTGTTGCCCGCGACTCCGTTTGCGTAGACCTTAAAAAAGTATCCTATGTGTTAATCCAGATCATATTCTATCTGTGTGCCAAATTTTATTAAAATCCATTCAGTAGTTATTACGTGAAAGAGTAACAAATATCCATCCATACTTACAAACTTTCGCTTTTATAATATTAGTAGAATAGTATAATACTATTGATTATGCTGGTTCGAGGAGGCTCAAATAACCTATTGGAGAGCTGTGCACAACAATGGGACGGTAAAAATATTAGGTGTTAAAAAGATACTAGTCTGTCCAATAACAATTTAATTAAAATTTTCAATATTCTTTTCATAAAATATTACTAGACTATTAAACGTGAGGTCATAAACGAACCTCAAAATAAAACATTTAACATAGCTCGTAAAATATTAATAAGAAGCAAACGACCAATTATGACGTCATCTCTCCCTATTATGGAATACCGAACCTTATTGGAGTTCTGTAGTCGAATTACTAATCCTTTCCTGTTTTTATAAACTCACGACTATTTCGGGGTGGTCCAGGAACATTGTTCTAGAAAAGAAAGGACGGTTCCAGGATGGATTTTTTTAAAGTAATTTACCCATTTTTTGTTTGTTCGTTAAACTCCAATTTATAATTTCAATCTTGTAGTGAATATTTTTAAACAATGCTCGCGGCCTTTAGGGCCTGTTTCACCACTTTTGGATAAGTTCTTGTTAGCTTATCCGACAACTCATTTGGCATATTTTGTATGAAGAATATGTCAAATGAGCTGTCGATAAGCTAACAAGAACTTTTCGGAAGTGGTGAAACACGCCCTTAGAATATTAATTTATAATATTTCCTTATTGTTGATTGGGCTATTGCAAGCAAGGTTCGTATGTAACACTGCGACCATTGCTGGTTTATTGTGTTCGACCCAAACTCACCCATATTTTACACTTACCTCCGAACTTATGGTATTTTTTTTTTCATTCTCGGGTATGCAGGTGTCCTCAACATGTTTTTATTCACCGCTGAGCTAGTGATAATGACAATATACATTTCGTAGAAACTTGTGGTACAGGCCAAGAATCGAACCACCGCCTCGTGATTGAGTTGCTAGCTCTGTTCCGTATGGACTATCACCGCTTATCCCGATATGACCTGATATGATTGATTAAAGTTGGAAAGTAACTGGTTGCCAATCTAAAACTATTAATTCTTTAATTTGATTTAAAATAGCACGCCATGGCTGTGACATGTTTATAATCATTAATATTTGAAAATGGAACAGGTCGTGTCATCTATATTATATGAATTCCTGTTGTAATACTGGACTTACGAATTGGTTAGTTTGAAATAACTGCCAGCAGACGGCGCCACGCCCTTTAAAGACGCAATAGATTGAAAATTTCGTTCTCTGGGTTGTAGGCTCGGTGGCGAAATTGTAATACGCAATTCCCCGATTTGGAAGAGTGCGGGTTCAAGTCCCACCCGAGACTTAATTATTCAATCTTTAATTTGTATCTGTAACTACATTTTGAACACTACGGAACCGCTTCATTGTAATTTTCTGTCACGCACTTTTCAGTTTTTAAGGGTTCGTACCCAAAGGATGCCAACGGTACCCTATTCATAAGCATACTCTGTCCTTTCGTCTATCCTAGATTTAAAGAGAATCTACTCAACATGTGTGTCTCCAGGAGAAAAGATTTTTTTCTAGTTTTGTTGGTACAGAACCCTCGGTGCGCGAGTCCGACTAGCACTTGACAGTTTTTCTACTGTCGTTAAAACTGTGCGATGGTTATCAATCGGGTTAATCGTCACACAACCTTTTACGATACTTAATGTGTAGTTTATTATTACTTGAGACGTTTGGAACTGACGTTTTTTCCTGGTTTTTTTCAGAGCTATCTTTTTTGGCTACGCGCGTCATAGGTTTTGATATTCGCTGGTCATCCTCATTACATAAGATTACGTATCCGTATAAAGACAGGCTATGTATATTTACTGTGAATTGGTCGGGTGGACCGATTTCAATTCGGTTTTTTCAATAGAAATCTAATTTTTGCGAAAGTGTTCTTAGCTTTGTTTCGAAAAAATCGGTTGAGTAGTTTCATGTAACTTTAAAAATTATGAAATAACATTAAATTATAAATTTAAAAACCCCCAACGGCAAAAACAAACATTTAAAAAGTAAAGTTAATTCGGTCACCTATTATTTTTGATGTAAGCAAATCTATGTTTTACTTTAACTCTCTTTTATTTTAGGTCGATTAATGTGTCGGGGACCGCAAGTGATTGTAAAAAAATCCCCCTACGCATTAATTGACTTTAAATTAAAATAAATTAAAAAGAGTAAAGAAGTAAAACATACATTTGCTTACATAAAAAATTATAGGTGACCTAATTATTTTTTAGTTTTAAATGGTTGTTATTTAAATTTTTAATTTATTTTCTAATTTTCATATTTATAATACGTATTAATAAGCCTTTGACTTAACGAATAGTGACATTGTAATCAGACGGAACTGTTTGATGTGACTTCCGAAGTACGGAGACGCTCGTGATGAAAATCACCCATCCAAGACTGTTCGGACCGGACATTGCTTAACTTCGGTGATCGTCTCCAATAACGAAGCTCCACTAAAAACATTTACAAGCTTAAAAGCATAGTCATGAACAACCTAAGGTTTAATCAAATTACTCAGCTATTACAGTAAACTAAGTTAGTCTGCATTTAGTATTAGACTTCGACAACATTTCAGAGAACTAAGTGCAAAGTTAGATGTTGCAGTTCATATGTGTTTCGCACCTGCAATGCATGTTCTGTTACTGACTTAGGGTCAATTCACACCGAGACGCGACGCGACGCGACGATACTCAAATACCTCGAGGCGCAGTGCTGCGTGGTGCAACGTAATCTGAATTCTCACAATGTAATGTGTATCTTTTCGTGTAGTGAATAAAGTATATTCTATGAAAAATGTGCGCGCAGCGTCGCGCCGCGTCGCGTCTCGGTGTGAACTGACCCTTAGACGATTTATATACGGACCCGCCTCGCCTTAGCATTTCCCTTCTGCCAACGTACAAGATCAAGAAATCTTACGCATTGACATACGATTTTATACTTTATCACTAAACGCGACAGCCTATAATTGCGGAACAATAATTTCAAGCCGTGGTGGTCCATTGGCGAGTAACCTTGCCTGCCGTGCAGGAGGCGGTGGTTCGACCTCCGTCCAGGCCGACTCGTACCAATGAGTTTTTCGGAATTTATGTACGATTTGTAACACCATTGGCTTTTCGGTGAAGGAAAACATCGTGAGGAAACCTGCATGCTTCAATTTCGAGGTATGTATTGTACCCACTGTCCATTATAAGTGGCGATGGGCTCACCCCCACACTGGACAGTTTCAGTACTACTGGTGAAACGTGGATGTTCTGAGGTTTCATAATATCTCTGACTACCCCCTCGGGGAATATAGTCGTGAGCATATGCTATTCATGCTATGATGCATGAATAATTTCGAACTTATCACGTTTGGGGTTCATACGACACTGTTTTTCATGATTTTTATTAATTAGAATCTAAGAAAGAAAATTGGAGTCTAAATGAAATGGAATAAAATTCAAAGTTGAGTATCTCGTGCTACCTCGCCCCCCGCAAAAAGTGGCGGAAAAGTTTGTTAGTTGAATTAAGGTAGAATTACACGCGTAAATTGTCCTCATATAAATAGTCTAAGGTGTCTGATAACATTTACTAGTCTAATCATTTAGTTGGTAATAGATTGCATAAGCTGGCGACTAACAGACGTATATTTTGGGTTTCTTTTTATTCACACAAAATCGCAATTTCATATGTAAGTTTCTGGAAATGTGTTGTGTCAACTAGTGTTTAAAAAGTGGCGACGGGTTCACTACTAGTATAAGAGATAAGAGGAATTTTGCTCATTACAATGAATCCTCCATTAAATCTCTTGCTGTCACTTTTTGTCTTGTTGACGTAGTAAAACCTAGCAAGAGATTTAATGAAGGATTAACTTTAATGAGCGTTTCTACAACTCAGTGTATGTGACTAGATAATCTGAGTGACAGTGTAAAAGATATTTATTTCTTTAATTTACATTTTATGCTTTGCCCTAAAAGCAAAACCCAATCATTACCAAAAGTACCTAATAACGCAACACGATCTTCGACTCCAAAGTAGGCTAATCTACAGCAAATAGAGCTAATAAATAGGTACTACACTTTTCCATTCAGCTATTCGCAATAACCTCAGAATCTAGGTTGCATTAGTGTCTATATAGTAGATATACTTGTATCTTGTATTGTGTGATGCTTCTACTGGAAGAGGTTATTCAATATAACGCTATGGTTCCTACATAAATCTAAAACCATGTGGATTTGTCTTACGTTTTGTAATGACTCTAATTTAAAATAAAACCTGTCAAGTGCGAGTCAGGCTACTCGCGCAACGACATAATATTTAACTTCCAAAAAAGTTTTGTTTTCTCCGGGACCTTTAGCGTGAGACCGACTCATACTTCACCGGGTTTTATGATTTGATGTTATAATGTAGAGTTTGCTCTATAATCACACCAATTTTGACGCCTGTATGTATGACCATTTTTACGATAGAGCGAGAAGATAATAGGTTGATAAAAACTAGATTCTTGTATGAGGACCCACCTTAATTTTATATGTTTTGTTATTTTTATTATTTGTTAATAAATCTGCCGTAACAACGCATATTCTGTGAAAATTTCAATTGTCTAGCTATTACGGTTCAAAAGTTACAGCCCTAAAAAGGTAGGACGGACGAACGGACAACGTAGCGTAGGCTTAGTAATAGGGTCCCGTTTTCACCCTTTGGATACGAAACCCTAAAAATACTGTAAAATTCTACCGTTAAAATCAATATTCAAATTTTTTAGAAATACCTCTTTCTTAATATGTTGCAGGTTGTTCTAGGAGATGATCTCTGATCATCTCCTTGAAACTGAACAACTTTTTCTATGGGACAATCAAACATCTAAATCGCAAAAAAATATCAGTTATCCCATGTATTTGGGTTTGAGTCAGTATTGTCTGCAACCGCTGATTTTTGATTCGTGATTTTGATATTAGTTCCAAAAAAGATGTTCAGTTTGATGTTCTGATCGTCCCCTTAAAACTGCAAACCACCGCTGGGCAAAGCCCTCCTCTCTAATTCTCCAACAATCCCGGTTCCGGGCATGCTCTGGCCACTTGTCACTGAAATCCAGATCTAGGTTGGTTTGGACTAACATTTTCTGTTATCCTGGGCGTAAGTTCCTGCCCATCTTTCGTGTATTACCACTTACTTTATAGTCCAGCGGTTTTCGCCCCATCGTCGTAGCAAATCTTTATAAAGTAAAAAATTATACACACGCAGATATTTATTTCCAAAAATCTGGATCATGTTGTATGCGTTTTTTAACCCCCGACGCAAAAAGAGGAGTGTTATAAGTTTGACGCCTATGTCGGTCTGTATGTCTGTCTGTGGCATCGTAGCTCCCAAACGGGTGGATTTCAATGCAGTTTTTTTTAAATAGAAAGCCAATTTTTGCGACAGTGTTCTTAGCTTTGTTTCATGGAAATCTGTTCAGTAGTTTTCATGTAACTTTAAATATTATGAAATAACATTAATTTAGACAATTTAAAAAACCCCCAACGGCAAAAACAAACATTTAACAAGAAAAAAATAATTCGGTCACCTACTTTTTCTGATGTAAGCAAATTTATGTTTTACTTCTTAACTCTCATTAAGATATTTTAGGTCAATTAATGCGTACGGGACCGCTATGAAATGACCATTGATTTTTCACAATCACTTGCGGTCCCCGATTTTTTTACACGACAATTCAAACAGATATGCAAGTCTTATCAAAAATGTTATCAACCACCATACTAAAAACTATAATACGGCATTAAATCAAAGTATTATTTTGCGAAATTGCACTTTACAGGTAAAAGGTATTAACTGAATAACCTAAATGCAGCACTAGAAAGCTATCCAGTCTCAGCTAATAGCCTCGATCTCGTAAATTGCCTTTTCATATTAATTCAAGGAAATTTATATTGTTTAACAAGCTATTAGCCAAGACTTCAATGGAAAGGCTTTGGTATTTTAGACTTTACGGATATTAAAAGAGAATTGCTTTTCAGAGGAAACGTGGCATTTTTGTCCATACAAAAGTATTCCCCTGTTTCCTCCCTATTTCCTTCCTATATGTTTTGTTTTTTCCATAAATGCATTACTATAAGAACTAGGAACCTTCTTTAAAATAATATTATTCAGAGCGCGCTCCATACAAACGAAGTCTGGTGATATTTTCAATACTAACCAATTAAACTCAATGAAATTTTGCAGAAACAAATCTCTATGCTTGTATCTTGTCATATTTTTCTTAAAATGTACAGTTTTAAAGTTACAGTGCCTCAAAGATTTCCATACATTTTAAATTAATCCTAGCATTGAAACTGTATATTTTAACGCAAATCGGACACGATACAAGCATAGAGATTTGTTTCTAGGTTGTTTCTGAAAAATTTCATTGAGTTTAAGTGGTTAATATTGAAAATATCACCAGACCTCGTTTGTATGCAGCGTGCATTCAGTAATTCGGAATAAACTTCTCTTAATGACTAAAATTACTCGATTTTACTACAGTTTTGAGACATCCAGCAAACAAATTTGACGAATATAAACAATCAAAAGAAAACATACAGACAGCCTAACACTTTCACATACATAACAAAATATTGAAATCGGTCTAATTTTGGAATAGAAATCAGGAGGATATAATGAGATTTTTCAATTCAATTAATTTATTTTGTGTCAGATTATATATCCATAGTAGGTGTTAGTGCTTAGTAACGATGACTTAAAATTCATGTTAGTGACAAAAATATAATTATATTTACATTTATTTAACATTAACAAATGGGGGCCTAGGGGCTATGCAGGCTATTTCAATGCCAAATGATGGGACACTGGAACCGCCTTTTATTTCGCCTATTTTATGTAGGTAAAATCAGTCCGAGCTGCAGTTGTCACTTTCGCACTGGTAGCTGGGTGACTCGGGAACAGTGTGACAGCAATAGATCTTTTAAAACCCTATTTTAGAAATTCCTTGCAGATTTCCTTTTTTAAAGTTAAGCTTCCGATGCAATGACTATTTTTCTCGCAGTACCTATACTGTATTCGTTGCAGTGAAGAAAGCGTTTTAAAAGATTTGTTTTTCTTCATTTTCAAAGAGGAACAGGTACTACCGTTTGCTCCATTTTCCTAGGAAACAAAAAGAGGACTGGCCTTTCTTGGTACAAACATCGTTTATCACCGTGTTTAAAAAGAAAGACACCTTGAACAATAGAAATAGTGGTGACGTAAAATTGTTGAGAAACTTTTATCTAAGGAGAAATTGAATTTACCTTTTTGCGTCTATTTTTTAAGGCTTTTCTTAAGTAGATTACTGAGTTTTAATACCTACCTATTATTAGGTAACGATTCTTATGGTTTTGGGTATGTTAATTTTGATGTTACATTCAACTAAATATCTTCCTATTACATACAATTATCAATTAGTTATGCAACATTTTGCGATCTTTAACATACCTCGTATAAAAACTTACGACCTTTCCGTCAGAAACAATCGAGAAGAAAACAATAAAAATATTCAAATGATTACTCTTTTCTGAAAAATATGTGAATTGTATAGAACACGATTTTTTTAGAAACAGGCCATAAAGCCTTGACATATTAGAACTTGGTTCGAGCTATTCAAGGAATCAATATTTCAGCCGAAAAACGTTCAACACCACCTACAAGACATAATCCGTTCCCCATGAGCTCTTTTACTTGTTGGTTTATGAAGCGTATATTTTACTGGTTATAATTTTTTGTTTTGACTAAAATCGATTTAGATTCAACTTCAAGAAATAAAACCCTAACGTTCTGTTTCCTCTTTTCCAGATTGGGAATTTTCTTCACTAATCAACGTCACTAATGAAGCAATCCGCAGCCGGGATATTGGACTAGCAGCCACTCGAACCGGCTTCCAAGAGCAATAAAACAACATCCCCTACCCCTTCAAACCCAAGAACCAAGCCATACTAAACTCTACCACAATAGCACAGAAAACAAAATCAAACACAACGACGTATCTCAATGGCAATGCTAAGAATCGCTTCATACCAAGCGATATGTCAATCAAGGCTCAATTTTAATCATCAGTACACGCCCAAAACAACAAAACTTCACGACGAAGTCATATTTCAAACATGACTAGCTAAATATAATTTATAAAAGGAATACAAAGTAGCAGTTTTGATTTCACAAAACCAATGTATGGTAACGCCAAGAAAACGCACCGAAACACTCAAGCCAGGGAATCGTATGGCGACTCAAAGTCATAAGAACTGTCCACTGCCTAGCTTTGTTGCTTTACCTTCGAGTCTTCTCATCCTGGTGTCTTTCGTATTGTTACCAGCAACATTAGCCTCAGTTGACTTTGATACAGAATTCAACATCACCAATCCAAATTCTACAGTCAACTGGACGCTTGAAGACAACTCGACTTTATCCGATCAATTCCACATCAAACATTCAAAATACTCGACACCTGTTACTATTCTTCTAGTTATCGTTTTCCTGATAGTCATAATCGTAACAATAATTGGCAATATTTTAGTGTGCATAGCTGTTTGCTTAGTCAGAAAATTGAGAAGACCCAGCAACTACTTGATAGTATCGCTGGCAGTGAGCGACCTTTGTGTAGCGATAATGGTAATGCCAATAGCTATGATATATGACGTAATGGGAACGTGGCCTTTCGGACCAGCCGTGTGTGACTTCTGGGTATCGAGCGACGTCTTATCCTGCGCGGCCAGCATCCTCAATCTTTGCATGATATCTGTAGACCGTTACTATGCAATTACAAAGCCTTTGGAATACGGAGTCAAGAGAACTCCAAGAAGAATGCTGTTTTGTGTAATAATTGTATGGATGGGAGCTGCGTTCATATCGCTTCCACCTGTCCTTATAATGGGTAATGAGAAGACTGACACGTCATGTTCTGTATCCCAGAATAAGGTGTACCAAATCTATGCAACATTTAATTCCTTTTATTTGCCACTTACTGTGATGGTAGTCGTTTACTACAAGATATTTAGTGCTGCTAGAAAGATTGTAAAGGATGAGAGACGAGCACAGTCGCATTTGGAAACTCACTGTTACCTTGAAATAAATGTCAAGAACGGTGGTGCAGCTGAGGCGAAGCTTTTGGGAAGCCAACCAGAGCAACCCGCTGCGAGAGGATCTACTGCCAGCACAAATACTACTGTAAGTATACTGATTGCTGATTTCACAACTTGTCTACTTCAATATAGAAGAGATATAAATGGGAGATCATTTTGTAGGACCAATTTAATTTTGAAATGTGTTAATGCAATATTCTAGTCAATTCAAATAGGACTAGACCAGATATAATTTTTTTAGTATAATCTGAAAGTTGGAATCACTTGGTCCAGCAGATTGTTTTTACTTACAAGCAAGAACTTATAACATTCTTTCTAATGCTAACGTCTTACTATTGGATTCCCACTCTAATTTTACTCTCTTACTCTAAAAGTAAAATCAACGTATCTTTGTTACAGTGTAGTGTAGAAAAAACAGAAAGCACGATAGGAAGGTGCTTCAGTGGCCAGAGAAAATCGAACGAGTCTCAATGTCCCATGCTCCAAAACAAGACTCCAACAAAACCAATTCACACTATCAATCGGTCTACTTCCCAAGTAAGTCAGACGACAGACAATAAGCTCCAAGTTAAAGAAAGAAGGCGACAGTCTTCTGAAAGCAGCCATAAACTATCAACAAATAGAATCAGATCATCGATTTCCAATTTTGCTCAAAAAAGTCACTTCGCTAAAGATTTGCTTCATTCGTCACATTCGCCGCACCAGAAGAAGCTACGCTTCCAATTAGCTAAGGAGCGTAAAGCATCTACTACATTGGGTATAATAATGTCAGCATTCGTGATCTGCTGGCTGCCTTTCTTCGTGCTCGCCTTAGTTAGACCTTTCGTCGCTGAAGACGCTATCCCAGACGCAGTAAGTTCTATTTTCCTCTGGCTAGGTTACTTAAATAGTTTGCTAAATCCTATTATCTATGCAACATTGAACAGAGACTTCAGAAAGCCGTTCCAGGAGATACTTTTCTTCAGATGTTCAAATTTGAACCTTATGATGCGAGAAGAGTTCTACCATACTCAGTACGGTGATCCAGACCAGCATTATTGTGTTAATAATACAAATAAAGTGCAGAATTACGATGAAGGTGTTGAAATAGTTTCTGCGGTTGACAGGGAGGACAATAGAGCGTCGGAGAGTTTTCTATGATTGTCAATGCCTGAGGTCGATACCCGAGACCTGGATACTGTGATCTAATTTAGACTTTTTAAAATAATGTAGTGAACAAAGGTCTAACAGTGTGTTTCGTTAACAAACATTAGTATTTTAGATTAACTGTTGCTATTAAACTAGTCGTTTGTTTTGTTTCTGTAAATTTTATTAACATATTATGTGGTTAACAAAAAATGGTTGTTTTTTTCTTAAATTGTAATATAAATTATTCAGTAAATAAAATAATGGTTTCGGTTAAGGTCGTAATGCCTTGTAAAGATTCTGCAATGAATCTGAATGTCAGTTAAATTGAATTTATACTGATGAAGTGTTTCGGATTGACCAAAGATATAACTTACTTTTAAACGTAAACTAAGGATTTTGTAATTTTAAGCTGTTGTGAATTTGATAAAACTAGTATTAAACTGTATTATTGTTAAATGAATGGCGTAAATGTATCGACATAAAATAGAAGTATTTTAATCCATGTGATAGTAGATTATAGTACTGTCTTTTTGTTTGTAACGTTCGTTGCTATTTCTGTAAAATCATAATTGTATCTTCTATATTTTTTGTCAGATTACTTACAATTTTCCACTTTACATTTACATTATTGTATATGTAGTTATAATAGCTACGTACCGTGTAATAGTTATTTATGCAAATTGGCACTGCCAGGTATCATAGTATTAGAAAGTTGTACAATACATAGTGACGAAATAATCATACAATAATATTTTCATACTTTATTTCTTTACTAAACGTTTCATATATTATTTAAAAATTATAATCCTGTAAAACTTTTCACAAATCAATATAAAATATGTCTATTATTTTTAGTCAACTTCGGAGCATATCATCATTTATAGTACATTCAGCTTTATGTTTTTCTTTAATCTGTTTACTTTGATCTCTAATAAACAAACTATTGGCACCTAAGAATGAAGAATGGACATCTTTGTAACTACGCCCAGTAGCCGAGTTGACTGATTCTATTTCTTTTTTTTTTCTTTGGTCGACTTTGCACATTCTTGAGAAGAAAGGCGATGTGCAAAAAATTCGAAGATTATGTTTTTAACAGGTTTAATTGCTGTCGCGCTGTTCCCTAGCAACCGAGCTACCAGTGAAAAAGTGACAACTGCAGCTTGGATCGATATTACCTGCATAAAATGGACGAAATAACGATTTCGTATTCTCCTGTTTCCTCCTACAAAACTAAACAGATTTTCAATATTTTTTCAAGAAAGATGAGAGAAAGACTTTGGCTATGTCTGTATGTTTTCTTTTTATTATTTATATTCCTCAAATTAGGATGGGATTGGATGCTTTGTAGTATTTCGTCATTTTTGAAGGATACTAAGTTCTTACAGTAATTAATTTATGGAAAAAACAAAACATAGGGACATGGCAGAGGTAACATAGATTGTATGGTAAATAAATAATTGCTCTAGTGTAATTTTCCAAGGAGGAAACAGGCGAATACGTTTGTATGGACTAAAGTATAATTTTTTTTATCAATTCATCTTGTTACAGTTTTATGTAACTGTCCAATATTGTCAATGCTCACATATACACATACATAGGCCTAGTGGACAAATTAAAAAACGGAATAGGTTGAGTCAGCCACTGGGCCCAGTTATGAGAAGGCTCAGTTGACTAAGGTGCCCATAGTGCACTTAAATATTTATCTAAGTCCACTTTTGATTCTACTATTTTTGGAGCGTAGATTGTGTATCTAGTTTTTTATTAGTAATCGAAGTCTTTTAATGATTTTGAAACAAAAAGTCAGTGTTGTAAATATTGTTAATACATAAATTTACTAGTGAAAATTAATAACATAATAATATTAGGTATAATATAAAATAAAATTAGGTGAATATATTGCAGACACCGTGTGGGGAAACTACGCTTGGAGTAAAAATAATAATTTGACAGTTCGATTTGATGTTTTTATTGAGAAATACTAAATTCCTTTGATGTAGTTTCTTTCCATAGTTAATGTTGTGGTCGTTTGTGAATATTGTACCACTACTTCATTTCGCTCCTAGATCTTGTAACCAGCAATGGAAGTTCGGGTTTCCTGTCGTATCGCCATAGCATCGAATGTGTCAATTGATCTCGAGCCAGACAGAATCGAACGTTGTGGATATTATCGGGGAAGACGTCTAGGACTGGGTATCTTTCGTCTAGTAACTAAATAGACAGAGAACACAGAAATTTTGGAATTGTCAAAGAAATTTTCCGTTGTTCTTTTTCGAAATTGATGCCATGACGCTTCGCTAGTAAACAAATTCTTGAGCCGATCCATATATTTCAAAGATGTCATGTTGTTTCCTTTGTATGTATTTGTGTACCTTATTCAGACTCAAGAAATTGATTGTAATCTGGACAATGTTAGGTATTAATTTATTTTAAATTTTCAGTCATAACGTAAATTTAATTTCTTTTGGTTCGTTATGTTTCAGTGAGCTGTGTTAAAAGATTGAGTTATAAAATAATTTCAAAGAGAAAACAATAATGTTTGAATCTGATGACTAAAAGTATCTTTTCTTTGAAATAGGTATTATTTTTAAGTCATTTGATGAATGTTGAGAGATGTCATATAACAGCAATACTATAATTAGAAAGAAAGAAAGAAAAATGTATATTCACCATTAAAGGCACACAGTACAAAACAAGCAAAGTAGGTAGAAGCTGTGTATGCAGCGATGGTGAATAGGACTCGACTCAATCTAATGCCTTAGGTATTTTGTATGCAAGTCGTTGATTTTCTGCCATGCTGTTGCTCTCCACAAACCGACTTCAACTTTAATGAAGTTCGTCGAAATATTTAGTATAATTCTTTTTGTGAATTGCTAGTTTACACTTTGTTACTCAGAAAGCTTGTAATTTGAAAAATAAACATTCATTCGTTTAGGATTACTTTTAAAAGCTAACTGAAAATCAACAAGTCTTCTCACCTGTCTACAACAATTTTACGAAACATAATTTCTTGAGTCTGAATTTGAATGATTATATGATCTTATACAGCGTATACTCGTAATTTATAATACCTAATTGGGCACGTCTGGAATTTTCTGAATGAATTATTAGTCATTTCCATAATCTAGATTGAGATAAAGTTTTTCTCATTTGTTTCTTTGAATAAGTAGCTAGATATTTAACATGAAAAAAACCTACGTAGTAGGTAATACAATTTACATAACTTATTTTGCACTCGTATTTTACATTTCATTACTTATATAAAATAAATTGACCCGTATTATCACTAATAGGAAGAGCAGAACCTTCGATGTATAGCAAATCGTAAGTCACTGTTGTCTATATTTTCATGGGCTAGAAAGTTACCTAAGTAAAAGGCCTTTGATATAATTGTGGTTTGATATAATTTTTCGAATTTCGTCTTGCATATTTGATGAATATATTCTGTATTAAATTGTTGTATGGAAGTCGTTGTTGTTGTTGTTAGTTTAAGATAATTTAGTACAGTATAAAGCAAAAAGGAGATAAGGTTATTTGTGAACGAAAAAACTATACTTAGTCTCTACTTTAGAGCTGTTTGTTAAAAGAGATTTTGGTGAGAGGATTCTCCTTCGAGTGCACTCCTTACAAACAAAGAGTCATTCTATATTGAATATTAATCAATTAAATGCAATGACAATGGGAAATTTAATGAATATCATCGGCTCCAGGTCTCCCAGAATTGCTATCGCATGAGTAAATACATTCCCTCAATAAAACAAATTCAAAGAATCAAATGAGAAAACGTGAAAATAATGTCTCAAAACTCAGATTGGAGTAGAAAGTTTTATTCTTGATATTTACATTGTAAATCTTGGTGTAAATAAACCAATGTCGATGCAAAAGCCACCCAGTTGGATTAGGCCCCTAAGCGAAAGGAAGTGCCTGCTTTGACAAGATAACGTTAAACTTGGTCAAGCGTGCGTTGGACGGTTTTACTACCCGTATACAGGGTAACTTTTGAGACGTATTTCTCGATGCAAATTTTTGGGTTTTGTACGTGATGGAATACATGCCACAGAATAGATTAATAAAACAAATACATGTTGTAATTTTGGTTCATAGTTTTATAAAAGTTACGATTATTGACACCCTACTGCGTGCAAAAGTAAAATACGAAATTTTAAAACGAGTTTAATAAAAAGCTGCTCATTTTCTTTTGACAGTACAGTGTCCATGATGAAATAAAGAAAAAAATGAACTAATCAACGGAAAAAAGATATGCAGAGCGAAATTTAAAATCCATTTCATTAAATTCGGTGTAAGTCGCATTGCAGATTTGAATGAACAGCAGAATTTTATTTTTTAGATTTCAGTTTTGCTTCCAAAATAAAAGTAGTTGAGTTTGATGTATAGATGAGAGGCTTAGTTTTAATGGCTGCGATGAATTTAATTTCACCCTATGCCTACAGGGTGTTAGGGTAAACCGTCGCATTACTTTAAGGGGTAGTTTTACCGATGACAATAAACAATTTTCCATAAAAATCCTACAGGAAATTCGAAAAAAATATTGAACTTTTCATAGTAAAGCAATTAGCTGATCGTCAATTTTTTGCAAATTTCCCATATGTTCCTTTTGGAAAGTTGTTTCATTATCATGACTACAATCACCCATTAAAATAATGCAACTGTCTTCCCTAACACTCTGTGTAATAACAGGCCATGTTTAATGAAGACAGAATTGAAGATTTCACTCTCAAAATAATCCTCAATAGAGAAAATACGACATTATTATCTCAAACATTAGGTACCTACGTCCTAAATAATTAAATGTACCTGTATAATTAAATCACGATATTTTAACGAAAATTTGGCGTTTGATCTTTGAATTCAACTTCCTTTTGGCACACGTAAAGACGACATTTATTTCAGACTGCCCAATTAGGGTGATTAATTTTGTGAAATATACAGGGTGGAATAGAATGATCAAATTATCCTAAAACCTTAAAACCATAGAAACTTAAGACGCGATAATTCCAGAAAAATATTCGTTGGTTCATATTAACTAACAATCCAGTCGATATTCAGTATTTTTTTCTTAAGAAAATTTAATTGTCTTAGTGGAGTTACTTGAAACTTATTTTATATATACAAAAATGAAAAAAACTGTATTCTACTAAAATGTATTAAACTTGTGTTAAAATGGTCGAAAAGAATTTTTTTGATTATTTTGTTGCATCCTGTATTATGATGTAAATAATATGGACAAATATGTGTAATACAGAAAGTTCTTGATACAAAATGTTGTCAGTTTTCTCAAAGTTAATTTCGTTTTTTTGTTTGGTGAAAAAGCAATCACTATTTTCACGGGAGTTTAAAATTTCCTAATACATGTGAATTATCTACTTTTTTGAGATAAGTAGCGAACAAAATCAAATTTCTATCCTAACTTTTGGCATTATTGTATTTTTCTTATGTAGAGTCCTTGAAGCGACGAAATAAAAATTAGATTTTGAAAATTATTTGTTTTAATCATTTTTGATTCCCAACAATGCCGTATACATCACTTAGAACTTTGCCTCCTAAGCTATTGTGTACAGTTTGAAAAACATAACATTGAACTTGAGCTCTGTCAAAATAAAATTATAGTATAAAATTACTAGCTTATACAACGTTTTAATGAATAAGCGCAAAACCTCAAACACCCCAACTGATTTATAACATAATAATTAGATTGAAACAATAATTTCATTGGCATTTTAATTTTTCAGACTAACATTATTTGTTACCATTTCAGCAATGAATGAAAGCGCTAGCGTGTTCGTGGACACATTTTTAATAATATTATTTATATAAATATTTTTAATAATAAATTTAAAATTTTACAAACAAATTATTTCGTATTTTGAAAAAAATTACCTATGTTGAAACCTTGATAATCTGATTCTACTCTCGATTCTAAACAAACTACTTTCTAGTTTTGTGTTTATTGATTAATACGTTGTATATAACTTCGTCTGTGTCTACAGTCTGTGTAGAATATTGATACCTATGACCTTTCACATGGTTCAAACTTTCTCTATACCTTTGATCCTAATCCGTTCAGCCCAAACATAGTCACAAACCATCATATTAATAATATTATTAGAATTTGGTTTCAAAATAGTTTTCTATCAGTTTAGGTTTTTTTTCAAGTAATTCTCTTTATATATATAATTTGACGCATAAAAGCGCCGATTAGTTTTTCCTACTTTCTATTTAATAAAATATAAATCATAAAGGCACATTTCCGTTGTCGCTTCAATTATTGTAGATAGGTACAAAAAGAAATTAAATAAACTGACTTCGACTGACTTTCACTCAGTTGCAGAAACGCTCATTAAAGTTAATCCTCCATTATATTTATGTTATGATATTAAATTTCTTTCTTTCACTTTTTGTCTTGTTGACGAAGTAAAAGTACTAGAAAGAGATTTAATGGAGGATTAACTCTAATAAGCGATACTGCAACTGTGTGTTTGACTTTTGTAGTCAAGTACAGGGTGTCCGGTGGCAGAATTAGGATTTAAAATATAAATAACAAAAAAACTACGTGAAATATACATTTATATTTTTAATCATTATAAAGAAGACAAATGCGGGTTTTATTTCTTAAAAATTATGTCGTCTAAATGTTGACCGTCACGTCGGATACATTCATGGAATCTGGCTTCAGTATTTCTTGCCACTCGCTGGAGAAGTGCCGCCGAGATGCCATGAACTTCGCGAACGATATTTTCTTTTAATGATGAGATAGTCGCCGGGTTTGTTTCGTAGACTTTATTTTTGAGATATCCCCACAGAAAAAAGTCCATGGGTGTAAGATCCGGTGACCTGGGTGGCCAGGGGATGTCACCGAAACGACTTATCAGTTGGTTGGGGAAGAAATCACGCAGTAGCGCCATGGTCTCCCTAGCAGTGTGCGGGGTGGCGCCATCTTGCTGAAACCATGTCCGTGAAGTGTAGGAAGGATGGTCTCTCAATGTTGGAAAAAAAAAATCATTGAGCATTCGCCGATAAGCAACACCAGTCACAGAAATTGCGTGCCCTTGACCATTTTCAAAAAAATAGGGTCCAATTATTCCCCTGCTTGATAATGCACACCAAACCGTCACTTTGGGACTGTGAAGTGGCTTTTGGTGTTTTAAGTGGGGGTTTTGTCCTTTAGGAGACCAATAACGACAATTCTGCTTGTTTACACTGCCATTTAAGTGAAAGTGGGCTTCATCACTCCAAAAAATAGTGTTCACCGTGCGAAATCGCTCCAACATTGTCTCACAGTAATTTTTACGCAAGTTGTAATCATTAGGCTTAAGCGCTTGCACAATTTGAATTTTAAATGGATGAAGTTTAAGATCCTTCTTCAATATCTCGTGCACTATAGTTTTTGGAAGCCCCAAGGCAGCCGCTCTCTTGCGAACGGACTGACGCGGATTATCGCTCAAACTGGACGCGACGAGTTCGATGTTTTCATTTGTTCTCGACGTCCGGCTGGGCCCCGGTCGTGGGTTATTTTCTGCTGAACTTGTTGCCCGGAACCTTCGCACCCATGATCGAATCAAATCTTCACTTGGGGCGTCACGTAACCGTCGAATATTGTAACGTGAACAAAATCTTCGACGAGAAATTGCACACGAATCATTGGCTTTAAAATACGCTTCGATTGCGAACGCACGTTGTTCACCCGTCCACTGCGACATTGCGACTAAAAAACCCGCACGAATGACGAAGCCAACGCGGCCCCCTCCCCGCTCCTCCGTGCAACGGTTACGGAGAAATTCGAAATTTAAATCCTAAATCTGCCACCGGACACCCTGTAGAAACAAGTTTTCTTACACACAGCAAACGCTTATTTCTCTACAGCTTTACCAATGGACTATACTTTAATTCCAGACACAATAGAAAATCAATTATAAGTTGCGTAAATCTACTGTCCAGCAGTTTAAAGGTTAAGTAAGAAAACTAGTTATTGACCAATTGAAATAAAACCATACTCCTAAAATATGCAGGAAACACATAAATGATTCATAATCTAACTGACGACATGCTGTTATTTACGGAAATGTTTGAAAAGCACTAATTAACGAACAGCGATGTGATAGCGAAAATTGTGAAGGTCGGAAATTTTAAACATGACAGTGTCTCTGTCAAAGAGTTCGTTAGATGAGCGAAGAGGCAGTACAGGGCAGTAGAGCGGAGCGGAGAGTTAAGGTGGTTGCAGAGTTGTCAATTTCATACAAAAGTTTGACACATAATACGCGTAGACGGTATTAATAACAGTAATATTTTATATATGGAAAAATAGTTTAGAAAATCTATGAATAATTTCAAAGCTTTATAACTTCGTAATTATAATATAAAATTACAAATGTTATTTTTGACGCGGCATCTAAATTTTCTAAGCTATTTATCCGTACATAAAATATTACTCTTATTAATATCGTCAACCCCGTCCCCTATTCAGGATGAGCTGCTGCAGTTGCTATGCGGATGGTAAGTACATTTAGCTCTTATTTACTACGTACTAGAGGTGACACTTTACTTCATAATCCCATGTCCCAATCAATGCGGCTATTATCGCCGCACCACAGTTAATCGCTATTGCTATCTCTTTCACTCGTCCTACCCGCATGTGGCGCATGAAATTTGTTTGTCGTGTCTCCTCTAGTATGTAGTGCATAATAGCTCAATGGGTAAGTACAAACATTTTCGTGAGATTCGGAGAAATAACGTTTTCTTTACCTTATTTCTTTCTATGGGTTTCGAGCACGAGGCGGTTAAGAAATATGGTTACTTATAATTAAGTAGAGTTTTGGTAGTCGATCAAGATGATCAATATGGCTGTAAATCAAAAACTTCAATCAGACAGTCAAATTGTTCTAGCTTATTATTTACGATAACAATACAAAAACGTAATACAAATAAAGGGTGTAACAAAACATTCTAGTAATACTTAAGGGGGAGCTTCAGACTATCAAAGTGAACAATTTTCACTATGGAGCCAACATCGAAATCGCAAAAAAATCCCTCTCTTTCATACAAAACTGCAGCACCGTCTCGACTCAAATGTATAGGACAGCAGATTTTTTTTATTTTTTCTCGACTTTGGCTCCATAGTGAAAGGTGTTCAGTTTGATGGTCTGAAGTTTAAGTATTTTGTTGTTTTGTGGAGGGTGTTTTGTTACACCTGTATAATCCCATTCTGGGTGATCAAAAGCTTTGCATTATGACCCGTTTTATTATGGTTGTAGATCACAAACATGCAATACGCTTTCGCTCATCACAATGCCCGCGCAGATTTGAGTCGTTGCCAGATTGCGTGTCCCATTAATGATTTTAAAGCACGCTTTCATCGCTCCACATTTGGCTGTTGTCACCGGAATTTGGATGGCAATGACCTTTTCGCTGTCACTTAAAAATAGAGGGTTGAGCATAGACTAACTATCCTATAGACTTTTAATATGCACAATTTAGAAAGACTCGCTAATAAGTAGAGTCAAAATTTGCTCATAGTATTGTAGATCTGACGGTGACATCAAAAAATCGGGTCGGCTGTATCAGGAACGCAGCGTCTTGTACCGTGTAATGGCTTCTATCCTCTTAATAATAATAAAATAATGTCGGTAAGTGCTATTATATTTCCAAAGTAATAAGCGATCTTGTCATAACATATTTCGTTACATATGGTTTTTACAAGTTACCGGACTGACCGAAATGAAAAACGTTTCACGTCAAAATGTTTCTGATTTTCTATTTTGAAACAAATTACTATCTACGATTACAAAAACCGTGTTCTTAGAAAAAGAACCACAAAATCGATCTTCTTGTAATCTGGCTGTGATATCAAATTCATAGAAAACGGTAATTTTGAACCATTCGTAGAATTTGAGCGTACCTAATACGCCGATTTTAGAGTTGATTCCTTTATCAGTGTGAATGAACTAGCTATGTCTGTAAATGCTGGGCTTTCATTATCAAAGTCGTCTTGGAGATACTCGAGTTTTAGTCACGGCCTGCCGTTCGGTACGGCAAGTAAAGTGTGGGCTCGCTGTGTGTGTTGGACTTGCAGCGCGCTGGCGACCGTTCCCACTCCGAATTCAACTTTCAAAGTCGGCCGGTATAAGAAGTCCATAGGGCAGATAATCAGAGGTTTGAAAAAACTAACAAGCTGTCATTTGCGTGTCTCTTGACAGTTGGAAAGGTACCGAATTGTGCTTGTGACGTATAATGGATGGTCATTTGAATTACAATTGTGTTGTCTTTACTGAAGGTGAAGAAAGTGTGGAAATAAAGTAGTGCGTCTTGGTAACAACAATTAATGATGTAATGATAATCACTCTTTCAGCTTCTCTATCCAAAAGTAGATGAAAGATATCTTGGAAAAAATCGTCTGGGTTACAAAATAAATATACTGTTTGTAATAAAAACCGGCCAAGTGCAAGTCGGACTATTCGCGCATCGAAGGTTCCGTATCACTACACAATTTAATAATTTCTTAGCGCGAAACCGACTCACACTTAATCGGTTTTTATTATTAGTTGTTATACTGTAGAGTTTGCACTGTAATCGCAACAAGTTTAACGCTTTTATGTATTACCTTTTTTACGATAGAGGAAGAAGAAAAAACATTGAAACAAAATTAGTTCCTTGTATGTTCCTTGGGACCCCCTTTAATTTTTGCTTTCATAAAATCCTAAATAATGGTACATCATCATGAGCCTGTATACGTCCCACTGCAGGGCACAGGCCTACCCTCTAGGAGGGTGTTTGATTAGAATGGTACATATTCTGTTAAAATTTCAACTGGCTACCTATTACGGTACAAGGGCTGTACCCTCTGAAGCTTGGACGGACGGACGGACGGACAACTTATGCTTAGTAACAGGGTCCAGCTTTACCCTTTGGGTACGAAACCCTAAAAACAAGTAGCCAAGATCGTATAAATAGATAATAATAGTACACTATAGAAACGAAACTTCCGCGTTAATTGTCAAAATACGCCTACAAATTTCAATAAACGCGTACCAATCTCGTGTTGGTTTAACCATCTAAAGTGTACTCTTATTATCTATTCATATGCCAAGACACGCAATGATTTTACTTTTAAAAAGTTATGAGAGCTCACGTGGAGCCAAGTCTTGAGTATTTCTTCATCTTGGTCAAAGAAAGTTATAAAGTTTTGCTTTTTCACGGAACTTTGGCAAATAAACAGTCTTCATGCCAAATTTCAGCTTTATAGGACTTCACGAAGTACCTTTAGGTTTTCTTGATCAACAGTATGTGAGTGAGTAAATGACGAAAGCACTATGAACTCAACATCGAAATCGCGACAAAAAATATCAGCTCTTCCATAAAAGAAATGCAATCCTACTCTAGCCGAATGTATGGGTCAGCAGATATTTTTTTTTCTCGATTTCGATGTTGGTCACCGAGAAAGTTGTTCAGTTTGATGGTCTGATCATCCCCTTAAAAAAGTGTCAGCATTATTAAGAAGGACCCTGTATACATTATAATAATGTCATTTATAAGCTTATGTATGGGAAATGTTTTGTGTGTACAGAACGTGGTACGAACTATGGTAAAAGGGATACCAGGTTTGACAATATTAGTTTAACAAAATGATGGATGATGATGGAGGGTGCTTTTTCGTTTTTGCTACGGTTAGAAGCCAGGGTGAGTCACTAATTTCATTATTGTGTTCGTAGGAAAAAAATTATACATGTGTACATTTGGCTTGAGTAGGTTTGCAGTTTTGTATGGAACAGCTGATTTCTTTTTTACGATTTCGATGTTGGCCCCATGGAGAAAGTTGTTCAGTTTGATGGTCTGAGCAACCCCTTAAAAAAGTGTCAGCATATTAAGAAGGACCCTGTATAACCAAAATTTCCTTTACTTTGTTTACAAAATGCGATTCATTTATATGGATTTTACACGTTCTGGTAATATACTTGTACGTAAGTATCACTAATCTAAGTAAAATTTAATGAACTATTACTATATATACTGCCTCCGTGGTCTAATGGTTAAGAACATTGGGTTCTTGATACGCAGGTCGTGGGTTCGATTTCCACGGGGGACACCTAGTGATATGTCAGTTTGTGCGTTTTTCCCCAGTTGGTTAGGACATTGCAGGCCGAATCACCTCATTGTCTGAAAAGAAAGATGATTCCGTTAGCCGAATGTATGGGACAGCAGATATTTTTTCGCTTCGGATGGCTCTTTAAGACGTTGGTCCCGGCAACTATCTCTGGTAGTAGTAGTTACATAAAAATCACGTCAGAGGCCGTTAGGTGGTCTGAAAAAACTCTGACACCAAAATGTCCTCTAACTTTGTTCACAAAGTGCGATTCTTTTTCTATAACAATACAAACAATACAATACAAATTATTTATTTTTCTCACCACAAACACAAGAGGGTTCTATGGGTTCATTCGGGTTCAAGGGAACTCATTCGTTGAACTCAGTAGTTAAAAATGTCAAAATTACTATGGAGATATGCATCTTTCTACTGCTGATTTGACTTTCAAAAATAACACTCCTGAAGTATGATTTTTGAAAGTCAAATCAGCAGTAGAAAAATGCATATCTCCATAATAATATTGACATTTTCAACTGCTGAGTTCAAAGTATGAGTTTCAAAAGGTAATATTAAGTATCACTAATCTTAGTAAAAAATGAACTATGGACTCACGTTCTTATTCCCCACGTCCCTTTTTGGTTCAAAGTATCGATAAAGCAGCTAGAAATAGCTTGTAAACCAATACTGCTACAATTTATATAAGTCTGATTCTAATCAACAGAAAGAGCTTTTATAAAATTAATTAAAAATTCAGCAGAATATTTGGGTCAGTTATCAGATTTTCCGGACTACTGATTAAATTACCCGGCCAATTAATCAACGGCTGGATTGTGGAGGCAATTTTGACATTTTTAGCCGGAAAAATTGATCCCGGTAAGCGATGCAATGGTCGGAGCGTTTTTAACTTTACCTTTCTAATACGCCCGCGACATCGTACGCGCGGGCCACAGACATTAAATAAATACTCATAACTTTTGATAGAATTTACCGATTGGGATGAAATCTGTCTGTTTGTCTGTCTGTCTGTTTTTTTGTGCACGCATAACTTGAAAGTAACATATATGGTAATACAAACTAAGCCCTATCATACTGATCTGAAAACCCCATTCAAATCGGTTCAGTCTTTTTTAAGTTATGCGTGCACAAACAAACAGACAGACAGACAAACAAACAAATATTCTAAAAATGGTCTCAATGCATTCCATTAGATATCCTTAACGCTACCAATACATTTTTTTGCAAATATCTCCAATGTACATCCACTCCAAGTTTAGAATGTTATGATATGTATAGATGTACTTGCTCGTAGAGTGTGTACAGTTACAACCCGACCCATCAAAACAACATTCTTTGAACTTAAATTACAGTAATATGAAGTGACTTGAAGAACACTTCATATAGGTTTCTTATGTACGATAAAATTTTTAATAAACAGAATTTCATACGACAAGAGCACGTTTTCATAATGTAAATACACTATATTAGAATTTCAAATGATGCCTCCTGACTAGGGTTACCAATCTTCGAGTTTAATACGGAAAAATCCTGTCCAGGCTGAAACTTAACTCCAACTCAAACTCAACTCAAACTCAAAATGTTTTATTCAAAATAATATGTCATGGATAGCTTTCTGATGTCATTTATGACTCTACTACCGCGTCGGAAGGTATTCCGTTGTAGAGAAGATGCGGCCAGAAACTTTCCAACCCGACAGGATTTTTATTTTGATTGAATAAGAATAAGGCCACAAAATAATAAGTAAGAAAGAACAATAAACCATTCTACTAATTAAAACATGTAATTTCTTGATCATGTCAAGAACGTTACAGATGCCTTGTCACTTAAGCTTTGGATTTTAAAGGCTTTTAAATTCCTATTATGGTTACCCTACTCATGACGTCACTTCAATTATTCTGAGGGCTCCATGTATACGTTTATTGTTTTAATTAAGAAAGGTCGGACGTAACAATTCCACCCTGTGGCAGTTTAGAATTCTTAGAATGCTTTCCAAGTAAATAGGGGTAATTTTTTGGTCTGTCAACGAGAATCACCCAATTTGAATATTGTGGGAAACAAGGATTTGTTTTTCTGGCCGGGAACTTTATATTTTTTATCGAAACAAAAAGCTGGTATAGTTTGGGTTCTTTATATCGTTTAGGGACAGAGAAAAAATGTTACTGACTTTTTTTGTGGAATATGTTTACGATTGAAAACGTTTGGAACAATTTATATTGAAATCCAATAAAGTCTGGAACGATAAAATTAGTTGTATTGAAATGATACCATCCAAAACGGGCTATTTTGTACTACCTAATGTTTTGTAAGAAAAGAAAGCCGTTGTGGTCCAGTGGCGAGTAACCTTGCCTGCCGTGCAGGAGGCAATGGTTCGATCCCCGTCCATTCTGACTCATACCAATGAGTTTTTCGGAATTAATGCATGATTTGTAACACCACTGGCTTTTCGGTGAAGGAAAACATTGTGAGGAAACCTGCATGCTTCAATTTCGAGGCATGTATTGTACCTACTGCCCATTACAAGTGGCGACGGGCTCACCCCCCGTCCCACTGGACATAGTTTCGGTACTACTAGTGAAACGTGGATGTTCTGTGGTTTCAGAATATCTCAGACTACCCCCCCGGGAAATGTAGTCGTGAGCATATGCATGCATGCTAATGTTTTGTACGGCGTCATAAAAATATGGTAATAGTAGTTTGCATATATTACTAAATCAGATTATTTCAACGATATATTTTGTCGTACAAACGATTATGCATATGTTTTTTCCAAAATGTGAAAAAGAGGTAGGGTTTTATCTACAGGGTGAAATTGATATCATTAGCATCCTTTTAAACTAAGAGTCTACCTATCAAACTGAAAAACTTTTACTATGAGAGCAAACCGATCGGAGTCAAAAAAAAAATCTGCTGTCCCATACTAAACTGCAATGCCTACTCGACTCAAATGTACCTATGCAACAACAGATTTTTTTTTTGCTCCGATCGGCATGCTTAGTAAAACTTGTTCAGTTTGATGGGTAGACTCTCAGTTTAAAAGGATGCTAATGATATAATATATCAATTTCACCCTGTATATAAAATTGATTTCTCAGATACGGCTCTAACGATTTGTATGAATGTTTTACTTTCCATGTTAATTTGAATCGGTTTTATTACGGAGAGAATCCGTTGCTGCACAAAAAAAACTAAATTGTCTTCAATTTTTTTTGTTGCGATTGTAGGTAGGCCGAAATACGCTATATAGCCTATAATAAAGAAGAATTTTTTTTTGTGCGAAATTGGATTTTCTCATGGATGAAACCTATCTACATTGACTCTTGGAAGACGCCGAGCAAAGCTGGATCCGCCTAGGTATTAATTATTTATATGCAATAAATAGGTACATGAAAATGTATCTAAGCACCCCAAAAGTACCCAGGTCTTTTTAGAAAATGTTTAATCAATATTATGAGAAAACTGTCAAGAATCCCAGGTAAAGGAGATCGAAAGGAGAATTCGACTAGGATGGGCGGCTTTTGGTAAACTGGATGACGTCTTTAAGTCTAAACTCCCACAATGCCTAAAGACCAAGGTGTACAACCAATGTGTTCTGCCCATACTTACTTATGGTGCAGAAGCATGGACGCTGACTAGGCAAAACATGCAGACGACATTGTAAGGGTTGTGGGTCGTACATGGATCAGGTTGGCACAGGACCGTGAGGAGTGGCGCAATAAAAAGGAGGCCTATGCCCAGCAGTGGGTTGATGTGGGCTGATTTGATTTGATTGATTGATTGATGAGAAAACTGTTAGAATAATCTGTTATTCCTGTTACAAAAAACATCTACGAATAGACTTTCTCAACTGGCTAAGGACTACTCTTGAATCTTTCGTAATACATTAGTAAGCCACTTTCAAAAACCTAGACTAACATTAATCTAATTGTTAAAGATCACCCAAGGCAATCTTATTCGAACGCACTCGTCTCATGAAGTCAATGTTTCGAACAGACCCTAAGGACGCGCCTGCGCAGATCGTCGGTCAAGTTGGACACTTGTCTAAGAAGCTCGACCGCTAAAGTTTCTATTTTTCTAGTTTTTTTGTTAAAATACATTAAAGGTTATTAAAGTTATTTGAAAGATTTCGAATACGCTGGACTTAATTATTTGCAATCCAAGGTCGCAACATAGTGGCCTATATCGAGCCGGATTTCTTATATGAACCTGCACATCATTTCATCAAGATCGCAAGAATCATTCTACAGAAACAAGATTAGTTTCGACGTTTATTTGTGATTTTGGCGAGATTCATACCGTGTACCAGTTTATTACGAGAGTTTCAACATACGTCAAGGAATAGCGTACAATTTATACCTACTAGAACATAAGGCAAGTGGTCTGAGTGAGTCATATCCAAGAAAGTTGTCCCGTTATTATGTCTAAAAACCATGGGAACATCAATCTCTTATGTCTAAACCTTAAATATACAAGCATAAATTCCCATAGCAGCTAATTACGTATTCATCTAATCATAAGTGCAAAAATTAATACGTTATTTTCTAAAAGTTTAGTAAATGCATTTTTGTAGTAAACCAACCAGTTTTATCGTAAGTCATCATAGTATTTATGCAGTAGTATTTGAATTTGTCATTTGTAACTCGTTTGCATTGCAACAATTCGATTGCAATAGTTAACCTAAAGTGATGATTTGGTAGGTACCTACTTAATTTTCATTTTGTTCTGTTGACATAGTTTTTTTAAGTGACTGTTCATTTCGCTAACCAACAAGTTGCTTATTTATACAGTGACTGTTCATTTCACTGACCAACTTCAAGTTGTCAATTTTTCTCTGAGTGACTGTTCATTTCATGAGTCGAATTAGAGTTGTTTAAATAATAAAATAAATAGGCCGTTCATTTAGGTACGTATACAACATGTCTAAACTTTCTGACACTGAGTTAATCAGAAAGCGAGGAACTTTGAAGGGTCGTCTCACAAGTTTTGAAAAATATGTTTCAAGTTTTTCGGGTGTCACAACTTGCAATGAAGTCCAAGCGTTGGAATTAAAGTTGCGTATGGATAAAATGAATGAAGTATTTAGTGAGTTTGATAATATACAAAATTCCATTGAAACTAAAGTGGATGATTATGATGATCAAGAGCGTACTGCGAATGAAATTCAGAGAGAGGAATTTGAATCTCAGTTTTATAGAAGCATGGCAAGAGCTGAGGAACTGCACCGTTCCTTTGATAAACCGAAAATAAGTAAGTCATGTTCATCATCATCGTCCAGTCACAATCATGGGGATGGTACTGTAAAACAATCAAACTCACTAAAAGGTATTAAGTTGCCTACCATACAAATCCCGTCATTTTCAGGTGACTACAGCAATTGGCTTGAGTTCCGTGACACCTATGTTTCGCTGATTCACAGCAACATGTCTATCACAAGTATTCAAAAATTTCATTACTTACGCGCCTCACTGGGGGGAAGCGCTGCTCAGATTATCGGGGCGTTGGAGTTCTCTGCTTCTAATTATACTGTGGCGTGGAGCGCATTATGTGAACGGTACGACAATACTCGACTTTTGGTCCAGAACCATGTCAAAGCTATCTTTAATGAGGATTGCATAAAAAAAGAATCGTTTTCTTCTATTCGTTGGCTTCTAGACGCATACACAAAAAACATGCGTGCCCTACAAATCCTCGGTGAACCAACTGAATATTGGGACACATTGATAATTTTCATTATGTCTTCAAAACTAGATCCCCGTACTTTGCGCGAATGGGAGGAACATAAAATTAAACACAACAAATTGACTTTTGAAATGTTTACAAAGTTTCTTAAGAATAGGGCTGACTTATTAGAAACTATAGAACTGACTTCAAATACAAATACACATGAAACATCGAACAAAAATAACTATCAAACAGTAAACAAAAATCTTAAAGCCTTAACCTCCACTGCTCATAACAAACAAACCAAAATTTTTCGATGTCCTTTGTGTAATGAGGAGCACCTCTTATACAAATGTGAAAAGTTTGTTGAATTATCAGTGGATGATCGTGAGGAAATTGTAAAAAACACAAATGCTTGCACCAATTGTTTGAAAATTGGCCATAGTAACCGAGTGTGTTGGTCAGGCCCGTGTAAAATGTGTAAACAAAAACACAACTCATTACTGCATAGAGACAAGGAGTCCGAGCCCAAGGCTGAAACTCCTCCTACCACTGCGTTGTCAGTGACGTCTAATCGGTGTGGGCAAGTACTACTTGCGACAGCCTTGATCAATATTAGAGATGTCAACAACAAACAGCATGAAGTCAGAGCCGTCCTAGACTCTGGAAGTCAGGCTTCATTCATGGCCGAGTCTCTAATGATTAAATTGGGATTACCTTATGAACATGCAAAATTCTCTGTCGCAGGCATTAGTAATTCAGTCTCTGTAGTTAACAAACAATGTAAGGCATCAATACAGTCCAGGCTCAATACATATAGCAAAAATCTTACATTCTTAGTGTTACCTCAAGTCACTACACTGACCAATCGTATTGTTGATGTTGGTACACTAGAGATACCTTCACACATTCCTCTAGCAGACCCAGAATTCTACAGTCCGTCAAGTCTAGAGTTACTCCTTGGCGCAGACATATTCTGGGATCTCATCGGTACTAAACAAGTGCGTCTTAATAATGGTCTGCCAGTGCTCCAAGAAACTAAGTTCGGGTACATTGTCTCCGGACCCACTGGAAAACTTGACAGTAATCGTTTATCGTGTAATTTTAGTCAATTCGATGCCATACAGGATCAATTGGCAAAGTTTTGGGCTATCGAAGAAATTCCAGAAACCATTAAACCAAATAATTCTATCGAAGAAAATATGTGTGAGGAACATTTTCTACAAAACATGTCACGGAAAAGTGACGGTCGCTTCTCTGTCGCGATTCCTTTAAAGATGCCAGAAAGCGAGCTTGGTGATTCATTTCATAGGGCTAAGCGCTGTTTTCTATCGTTGGAACGAAGGTTCCAGAGGGAACCCATGCTTAGGTCTATGTATGTCGATTTTATGAATGAATACGCATATTTAGAGCATATGACCAAGGGCGACATAAACAATCCTCCAGTAAATTCATATTATTTGCCACATCATGGCGTGCTACGTGAACAGAGCAGTACAACTAAATTGCGCGCCGTCTTCAATGCTAGCTCGCCAACCTCCTCCGGACTATCATTGAATGACATTCAGATGGTAGGGCCGACGATTCAAAGCGACTTGTTTGCAATTCTTCTGCGTTTTCGTCAGCATCGCTATGTTTTGGCGGGAGACATTGAGAAGATGTATCGTATGGTTTCAATCCATGAAAAAGATCGTCATTTGCAACAAATTATCTGGCGCGATGATCCCTCAAAACCCCTAGAAGCTTACACTCTGAACACCGTTACTTATGGAACGGCGTCAGCACCATTCCTCGCGGTTCGCTGTCTTAAACAATTGGCTGATGAGTGCAATAATGAACACATCAGTCGAATTATTCGAGAGGACTTCTACGTTGATGATCTCTTGACTGGAGATTCGTCATCTGAAGGTCTTATTCGCATTCGTTCACTGGTTTCAGAAATATTGGCGTCTGGCTGTTTCAATTTAAGGAAATTCAAGTCAAACTTGCCTGAATGTAATAGTCCGGACCCTTCGAGTGGCTCTGTTGTTGTCGACTTAAGTGAGAATACTGAGTCAAGCATATTAGGTCTCAAATGGTCTCCATCTACTGATAAACTGCATTATGTTATTAAAGACAACAAGGACACCAAGGTAACCAAAAGAGTAATTTTGTCAACAATATCACAAGTCTTTGACCCCCTTGGCCTCTTAAGCATATTTATAATTAATGGAAAAATACTCCTTCAAAAACTTTGGCTTCACAAATTGCAATGGGACGATCCATTACCGCGAGAGGTTTTAAATATGTGGTCAAGGTTTGTCGCAGGCTTGACTTATCTGAACGAACTTCAGATTCCACGATTTGTCTTATGCACTGACCCTGTAAACATACAGATACATGCATTTTGTGACGCATCAAAGGATGCATATGGTGCATGTGTTTATTTAAGATCGGAGAAATTAAGCGGTGAAGTTGAAGTCAATTTGCTTTGTGCGAAAAGTAGAGTAGCACCACTAAAGGCAAATACTATCCCACGGTTAGAGTTAAGTGGCGCTTTAGCGGCTGCAAGACTTGTTCGTAAAGTCATGACCACTAATCGTTTGGACATCAACAAATGTTTCTTGTGGACAGATTCATCAGTCGTCCTGTGCTGGTTAAAAACTGCACCAAATAAGCTAAAGGTTTTCGTAAAGAATCGTGTGTCAGAAATACAAGAATTAACACAAAATTTTACATGGCGTTACGTACCCACTGCGCAAAACCCAGCAGATTTACTAAGCAGAGGTGTTACTATGACAAAGATACAAGATTTAAATACTTGGTGGCATGGTCCTGAGTTCTTATTAAACAGTGAGGAAACATGGCCAATCAAATCTTTTGATTGCACAGAATATGACCTACCAGAAATCGCAGTTAACGTCGTCTTGATTGATGGTAACTGCGAGTTATTTCAATTTTCGCGATTCTCAAAATTGCATAAACTTAAAAATACGTTTGTTTTTGTTCTGCGTTTTATCAATAACTGCAAAAAATCTACTGATAATAGAATCGTTGGTCCCATTTCACACACAGAAAGACAAACAGCATACAATTTTTTATTAAAATTATCACAAATAGAGTCGTTCCCAGAAGAGTACGCAACGCTAACAAAAGGTCAACCTTTAAATTCAAAAAATCACTTATTATCCTTAAGTCCTTTTATTGATCAAGATGGCCTAATTAGAGTAGGTGGCCGTATAAAACATGGTGACTTCAGTTTCGATAAAAAACATCCAGTTCTACTTACATCTAAACATCATTTGACAAAATTAATTTTTATCCAATCACACATTCAGTTAATGCACGCCGGTCCACAGTTATTGTTGAGTTCAGTGCGAGAACATATTTGGCCGCTTGGTGGGCGAAATTTGTCAAAAAACGTCGTACATAAATGTCTTAGATGTTTTCGACTGAACGCCAAAACCGCTAATCCTATCATGGGTAACTTACCTGAGCAGCGCCTTCAACCAGGCTATCCATTTCAAACCACAGGAATGGATTACGCGGGGCCTTTAATAGCGTTAAACAGAAGGGGTCGCGGAAGTAAGACAGAAAAGGTCTACATTGCAATATTTGTCTGTTTTACCACCAAATCAATTCATTTAGAGCTTGTGAGCGACCTAACCAAGGATTCCTTTCTTTCAGTTCTACGACGGTTTATTGCTAGGCGTTCAAAACCACAATATTTGTATTCTGATAATGGCACGCAGTTCGTGGGTGCAAAAAATGACTTATACAATTTCTTTAAGCATAATGGTCAATTAATTTCGAGCAACATGTCACAAGAAGGCATTGAATTCAAATTTATTCCCGCATATACCCCTCACATGGCAGGTTTAGCTGAGGCTGGTGTTAAATCTGTAAAGATGCATTTACGGAGAGTACTAGGTAATGCACACTTGGTTTATGAGGATCTATATACAGTATTAGTTCAAATAGAGGCGATTTTAAACTCACGCCCTCTTACACCTCTGTCGTCTGATCCAAATGATATGACGCCTTTGACCCCGGGACATTTCTTGGTAGGGCGACCTCTTACTGCTTTGCCTACTCCAACGCTTACTGACGCCAATCACAAACGACTTCCACTACATGAGAGATTAGAGCGCATGCGGCAAGATTTTTGGACCCGGTGGAACAAGGAATATATTGGCGAATTACAAGAACGCACCAAGTGGCGAGCGTCAAAGGGACTTCTCAAAGAAGGAGCATTAGTACTGATCAAGGACGACTCATCACCTCCTCTTAAGTGGAGTCTAGGACGTGTCATTAAAGTCTACCCTGGCACAGATGGGGTGAATAGAGTAGCAGACCTCAACACTTCGAAAGGAGTCATAAGACGTGCTTTTAATCGGATCTGCCCGTTACCGTTGGAAGATTCTTCTTAAGGGTTGAAAGACAAGCTTTGCAACGCTGGGGAGTATGTTAAAGATCACCCAAGGCAATCTTATTCGAACGCACTCGTCTCATGAAGTCAATGTTTCGAACAGACCCTAAGGACGCGCCTGCGCAGATCGTCGGTCAAGTTGGACACTTGTCTAAGAAGCTCGACCGCTAAAGTTTCTATTTTTCTAGTTTTTTTGTTAAAATACATTAAAGGTTATTAAAGTTATTTGAAAGATTTCGAATACGCTGGACTTAATTATTTGCAATCCAAGGTCGCAACACTAATAAAATGAAAATACTCTTCAAGAAATAGCTACATTAAGAAACTAACGCTTTCGTGCATTGGTTGTTAAAAGAGAGAATGTGTAACTGGATTTACAAAACTAAATAAAGATGTAAATAAGTGTAACTGTAAAAAAGTCATAGAAAACAATAATTATAATTAATTAAAAAAAAATTTATATTGTAGTAGAAAAGGGCACTCATCATATCAACCGATAAACGTCCACTGCTGAACACAGGCCTCCCACAAGGATGGCTACAACGACCGGTCGTGCGCTGCCCTCATCCTTTGACTAATTATTATAAGGACTAGCCTTGCGGTAGCATTTCCCCTCTGCCACGGTATAAGCACAATTGATCTTGTGCATTTACATTCAATTTTACACCTTATCACTAAACGAGACAGCCTATAATTGCGAAATAATAACTTCGAACTTAGAACGTTTGGGGTTCACACGAGACTATTTTTCATGATTTTTAACAATCAAAATTAGAATCTAAAGTTATGAGGAATAAAATCCCAAATTGCGGATTTCATGTTACCTCGCCCCCCGCAAAAAGTGGCAGAAATGTTTGTTAGTAGAATTACACGCGTAACCAGTCCACATATAAATAGTCAAAGCCCTCATCCAACGGGTTCGCGCCGTCTTCGCCAGGTCGTCGGTCCAACTTGTGTGGGCTACCCTACCCACGGTGCGCCACTATTTTACGCCGCACCATTTTATTAATAGTGCCCTAAATTCATAATGAGGACATAATTATTTGTTCATGTGATTATCTTTAATGACCAACAAGTTTAATAGGTCATGGTGGGCGGAGATTCTAAATGATTTTTGCTTTACTTTGTTCATTTGTATGACGTTTTACAAATAGACCTTTCATACGCTAACACACTTAAAAATATCGCGATATAGTGACATGTAGCCCGTACACTAGAGTACGCGTGACTATGTGAATGCCGGGCAATTACCTTGCTTTTTTGTTGGCATTTTTTAGGATCGCGGGCAACGCATCTACATAATTATAAAAATATCATAGTTTGTTCCATTGTTCCTGGCATAAATAATTAATCTTACTATTTCTTAAATATCATAAAGTATCTGATCTGACAAGAAAACATGGCGACACATCAAACTACACAAAACCAAAATAAACTGGCCGCGCGTAGGTAGAGTAATGTATAACGTTGCGCGGTCAGCTTATGTTTGTTTTGCGTAGCTTGATGAGTCGCCGTGTGTAGAGTCTATCTTGCGATGGCCGCCGTCGACTATTAGCTGTGACTACGAAAGTATAATGCGTGCTACGATTGCTACGAACGGCTACGCGATTCATGATCGTAGTCACGACTAGTAACCACTTTATGTAAACGTGGTCGAATGTAACCTGGGACCTGCAAGCCTACCATGAGTTTCCACTGTAGTATTCTACAGTAGTATCACTGTAGTTGACTACAGTTTTTGTATTGAATTTCGTACAGTGCTCCTAGTGGTTACGTTCAGAACTAATTCTCTCATACAAAATTACAGTAGTAACGTATAGAGACAACTCATGATAGGTCTACTGGTGTCACAGTATAAACAATGAATACTACGTAGTACGTATAGTACTTAATATATTTACCAGTGTAATACATAAAATAACTATAATTTTTAAAAATAATATAATGTAAAAAGCCGGTCAAGTACGAGTCGTACTACTCGCGCACAGAGGGTCCGTACCACCATACAATATATTTATCAAGTAGTGTTTTATCTGGGATCCTTAGCGCGAGTCCGATTTACACTTGGACAATTTATTATTTATTGTTTTACTTGAGCATTTGCAATAATAATCATACCAAGTTTGACACTTGTTTGTATTACCATTTTTACGATAGAGAAAAAACGAAAAACGTTGAAAAAACTAGTTTTGTTTATGGGGACTTCCTTATTTCTTTACTTTTTATCATTTGTTGTCAAATCCAACATAATAACACAAATTCTGGGAAAATTTCAACCAGCTGCCTATAACGGTTCAAAACAACGTTTTAGGTAGGACGGACGGAAGGACAGCGTAGACTGAGTAATAATGTCCCATTGGAACCCTTTGGAGACGGAACCCTAAAATAATTGTATTAAAATCACGTGCTTTGCTGTATAATGCACAAATAATTAAATTGATAATTTGATTTCAAAGACCACAATTTAGTAGCGACGCGAGCTAAAACCGAGGTTTTATAAACAAACCTATTAAATCTAAAACCTCGTTCACCACCATGCATTAGCTCACTAATCCACCATACTGCAGAGTTATTGATTAATGATTTTAATCCTGTTCCAAGCCATTAGATGCAATCAATCATTTCTGATAAGCTGAAACTTATTGTGTGAACATTAGTAACAATGTAAGGGTTTGAATAGTTTTAGTGGCTGAAGCATTACGTTAGTACAAAATTATTCATGGCATGAAAATAAGGGTAAAGTTTCATTCATAAAAGTAATAGGCTAACTGCTGAGGAAGGTTGCAAAGAAAGAGCTTCTCCGAGTGATGAAAACAGAGTTCATCTAGCGCACCCTGGGCAGTCAGCCTCGATACGGCCATTGCTGGCTAGCTAATCATTCAACTACAACATGAGTAATTGTCATACGACATGGCTCGTGCTAAAACGAAAGAGGAAATAAGTATAAAACCGGCTAAGTACGAGTTAGTATCGTGCCCTGAGGGCCCCGTGCAAACATGATTGTGAAGGACACAAACAGTTTGCAGTGGAATTAAATATTCTCCAATACATCGGAAAATTTAATTTTGTAATTGATATAAATATCTCGTATCTGATTACAACAACAAATTAACTATTATTTTCGGCTTAATTCCTTTACTTGAGCGGTGAAACCTTGCTTTTTATTTTATTTTAATAATATTTTATTCGGAGAACTTACATCTTACAAACACAATAATTATGTAAGTAAATATTACAAACTGAGTAGTCGGTACGTACGCCATCTAGTAGTACTAGTGAAACGTGGATGTTCTGTGGTTTCAGAATATCTCTGACTACCCCCTCGGAGAATATAGTCGTCAGAATATGAGTACGCTAAGCTTAATTTAGTCTTCTCAGAAAAAAAAAGTTTCAAAATAATGCTTAACTAAAAATACTATTTTTAATAATTGGATAAACTATAAAAAGTGTCGAAACGACGACAAATAACAATGACGTCACTATTCATTATTCAGTATTATTTTTAATACAAAGAACTTGAAGCCTTGCAAATAGAACATTTCGTTAAAATTAAAACAGCGTGTCTGAACAATCTCATTCCAGCGTTTACGCATGTCTGCCGAAATTAATTGACGCTAACGATCTGTGAACAAACCATTTGTTACACGCTAAATCGCTGACACGTTCAATATGAAAGTTACTGTAATGTTTTGTGTAACTTGTGTTCCAATGTGAAAGTCTTGAGATGTAAAAAACAAATAAAATTACACATTAAAATAGGAAACACAGTTGTTGGCCTATTATAGGAAAGCCATTTGGAAAATCAATTGTCAAAATGTCGATCTCCCATAATGTCCCATAATGCTGTGCACGTTTACAAAATCTTAATTTTCTTTAACGTAAATATGGTTACAACTACCCACCATACCTTAACATACCATACCATAGTATTATACCACTGCCGAAAACTGCCTGCTGTCAAAAATCAAAAACTAAATACAGGGTGTAATAAAACACAGATTTTTTAATTTTTCCCGATGTTGGCTCCATAGCGTAAATTGTTCAGTTTGATGGTCTGAAGCACCCCCTTAAGTATTACTACGGTGTTTTGTTACACCTTATATTACTTTTTGATTTTTGACAGCAGGCAGTTTACGGCGGTGTTACAGTCGCCATCAGATATATCGTAGCTTACAAGGTGGTCAAATATTCAGATCAAATATAAGCGTTCAGAGCGTGAGTCAAAAATTCGCTTTATTTTTGACTCTATTTCCGACTTTCTTTGACTATGTGTGAGGCCTCCAACTCGAAACTCTAAAGGTATGTGGAACAAAAACTGGAGCGAGCAAGCTTAGTTCCAGAGCGCGAAAAGAAACAACCAAGTATAAAAGATTGAGCGAGCTCGAAAATTCGCTATATTTTTGACTCTATTTAATGAGGCCTCCAACTCTGAACATATTTTGGATTTTATTAAAAAGGACTACTCTTTTCGAGATTTGGAGGCCTCCCATGCCCCCCCCCCCCTACCCCCTTAGTCCGCCAGTGGTGTTTGGTCTATACGTTTTAGCGCGATTGTCGAGAGCATATAATTGAACGCCGTAAGCGTAAATTGATTCAAAGTCTAATTCCATTCATATGTATTTGTACAATGTGCGTGCAGAATAGATTCCATTAAAATTTCAATCGCTCGTAGCAATCAACGTCTAGAATATTAGTGCAGACGTAATTATTTAGACTATTGAAATGTAATGTAGTGAATACACGAGAATAAGTTAATATAGTGTAGTAGACGTTTTTGTTTAAGACCGATGGCGTAATAACTAGTCAGCCCTAGGATTACGTTCGGAAAAAACGGTTTTCCAATAATAATACCTAATTTATTACAAATAAATATGATACAATACAATGTAATAATGAAAAGAAAGCTAAAACTAGGTGCCTACCTTAAATTCAAGAAACAATATTAAACGGAGAAACAATTTAAAAATAAAAATATTGAAAAAGATAAACACTAAACATAATCACATACTAAATAAGTATAACAATTTCGGAAAGTTCATATTTCACTAGTAGTATGTAATTTCCAGTGTGTGTCATCACTTTTAAGTAGATATAATAATTATAAATTATAATGTTAATTTCACAAAAAAATTACATAAATACCAAAACTCACAATGATATCCAGTAAAACAATAGATAATTTAAATTATACCATAATTATACGCCTCTAACTTTCATTAAAGTTAATCCTCCATTAAATCTCTTACTGTAACATTTAGTCTTGTTGACGTATTAAAAGCTAGCAAGAGATTTAAAGGAGGATTAACTTTAATGAACGTACGTGCAACTGACTGTCAGCATATGGAAAACTTGAGGATACCTATAGCATGTTAACTTTCCTTATGATTTGCTTCATCGAAAAGCCAGCGAAAATCTTTTCAAATACCAACATTTTTGCTAAACCAAGAGACTTCCTAATAGGTACAGTTTACATAGAAGTAAATGAAATTCTTACGAATCACTTAAACCGTTGAATAATTTGCTCTGACCTGCCAGCTTTTAGGCTGTAATTACTAAGAATTAGCATAATAGCACACTACTGAAGTCACTCCAAGTCATAAGTTTTATAATACTGTTACTGAGCACTAGTAATTGTGAATTTAACTTTCTTGAAATGAAATACCTACTCAAGCTTCGTCGAATTTCTGGTATCAAGCAAAGTCATGCGTTTAAATGCGAGATCGAATCAGACAAGAAGAGATTCGCAGAAGAAGCAGAGTGGCAGACACAGCCCAAAGAATTGCTAAACTGAAGTGGCAATGGGTGGGGCAGAACCGATGGCCGATGGAGCCGGTACCAGTTCTTAAGTGGCGACCGCGTACCATAAGGAACCGCGTGGGGTAAGACGATGACATGGTGAAGGCGGCGAGAACACTTTGGTTGATGGCAGCGCAGGACCGGTCGTTGTAGCGATCCTTGTGGGAGGCCTATGTCCAACAGCACGTCCATCGGCTGAGATGACCTAGTAGTACCTGATATTAATGTTCAATAATAGTTTTCATATTCATATAGAAAAGCGGTCATGTACGCAGGTGTGCAAGAGTGTGCGCTAAACACAGATAGGCAACATCTCGCCCTCTTCAATCCGATGGAACGGGAAACTGTTACAATCTGATTAGAGGTGGGGTCAGATATAGTGGCTCTAACCGGTCGATGGCAATACGTTGCTGGCGTCAGAGTTCACGATGCCAAGGCGGTATCTACAGAAAGTAAGATTTTATTTTTATTTTTTTATTATCACATAAATTATCTAGTCACATTTAAAGTACCAGAATCTAGCCTGGCCTTGTGTTATGATGACTAGACAACGATATAGAATACACATATAGATACAAACATCCATGACTCGGGTACAAATATTCATATTCATCACACAAATATTTGTCCCTTACGGGATTCGAACCCGCGACTCTCGGCAAAGCAGGCAGGTTCACTACAGACTGTGCTATCGGGCCGTCGCACGGTGGGCTGAAAATCGACTTTCATAGACATAGGGATAAAAAAAAATATGTGTCGTTTTTTTCATGGATATGGGTTTGGTTTATCATTTCTATGCTCAAATATTCACAAAAGGTTGATTTAGCATATAAATGGATGACTTATAATTTTTTTACGAAAAATTTGTATGGAGTTCGTGTGAAAAATCCGATTATCTTTGGAACAGCAAGTTAAACCGTAATATCCTTACAGGGGGTTTTAGAACTTATTATTTATGATTTATTGACATACCGCGTATGACATTTACTGCTGCAGAAATTAAGTAAAAATAAAGAAATATTTAATTTTTTATAATTCTATAACGACTCATTTTAAAGCATCTTTTCAAAAACCAAGTATTAATTAGCTAATAAACCTAAATAAGTGATATTTAATTATTATTATTTAGTACCGTGACCATCATGCGACAACACAAAACAATAACTATTGATTGTGATTAGGAGTTCTAGATGAAGATTTTCAAGAACTTCAGCCAATGCATCTTTAATGAGCGTAGTTAGCAAAGGGAAATCTCTAATGAGGGTAGATTAACAAAAAGTAAATTTGCTAATCACTATAGTTTTAATGATCAGTGGAAAGCAATAAATAAGCTAAATTTGACTTTAATAATTTAGTGTATTCCAAACTTTTGAACTACATACGTATTCTGTGACCGTAAAATATTATTATAATGGAAAGTCTAACCACCAACTTAGACTTGTTTGTTTTTCTAAGAAGTGGGAGTACTTCATTTGATCATGAAGTATTGTTCAGTGCAGTGGTAGCTCGTCTAGGTGATTGCTTCTCTGACGAAGACCGTGTAACACTGAAGGAATTTTGTCGAAGATTTACAAGAGCTGCTTCACAGAGGTGGCAGAAATCTCACCGTATCCTTGATACATTCAGAAAGCAGTACGAAAATTGGCTTCAGGCTAATGTCGATTGGCCAAGTTGTGTGCCAACCGGTTTTGTCATCCAAGAATCAAATGATGAGAGACCTAGCGCACATTTAATCTCTCCAGAACCGTCAACATCGTCGTCTATTGGTACTATGACAAAAAGACCTCGAAAGTCATTCGAAGATCTGGGAAGCAAACAGAAGAAGAGAAGGTCTGAAGATCATAAATGCGAAGATCCAAACGAATTGGCCAGTTCAGCTGCATTACATTTAGAAGAAGATGGTCGTGAGGATACCGCATTTGTTATCAAATATATGCTGAAAAATCCAGAAGCAGCTGCAAAAATTAGAGAAATGCTTAAGAAACCAGTTCAAACTTGTTTATTTACACCAGAAAAATCACTAGGGTTGCTCCTTTCATTGAAACTCTCTAAGTGGCAATACATCACGTTGCGAGAGACGGCCATTCGGGAAGGTGCTAAGGATATTTACCCGTCTTACTACAAAGTGCAACAAGCTAAACTACAATGCTATCCTCCGAAACAATCAGTCACTGTAATGGATTCTTCAGCTAGGATTACACTTCAAGCATTACTTGATATCACGGTGAAGAGGATCATTGAAAGTCTTTCTGAAAATGTGCAAAATAAGGATTTGAAGCTAGTATCTAAGTGGGGATTTGATGGTGCTTCCAACCAAAGCCGATACAAACAGAAAATGGAGGGGCAACAAGATGATTCCAGTATATTTATGACCTCGTTAGTGCCACTCAAGCTGACTGCTGGAGATGATACTTTATGGACGAATCCAAAGCCATGCTCAGCCTTATATTGTCGTCCAGTGCAGTTCACTTTTATAAAGGAGAGCGAAGAAGTGGTCATCAGTCACAAAAGGCAAATGGATAATGAAATTAAGGATCTTATCCCTACTGAGTGCGGTAGTAATAAGGTGAGTCATCAACTTATGATGACAATGATCGATGCTAAAATTTGTACATATCTTTCTGAAGCTAGATCAAACGCATCGTGCTACCTGTGCTTAGCCAAACCTACAGAAATGAACCGTTTAGATGTTGTAACATCAAAGACTGTGTCAACTGGCGTATATGAATTTGGCTTGTCATCACTGCACGCTCGTATAAATTCTATGGAATGTCTTTTGCATATTTCATACCGACTCGACTTCAAAAAGTGGGCTGCAAGAGGCAATGAGTACAAGGCATTGTTAGAGGCAAGAAAAAAAAGTATCCAGGATAAATTTAAAGACGAGCTCAATCTTTTGATTGACATCGTAAAACAAGGCTCAGGAACCACTAATGACGGGAATACGGCAAGAAGGTTTTTCGAGTTTCCTGATAAAACTGCAGCCATTACTGGATTGGATGAAGAGCTTGTTCGAAGATTTGCCGTGATTCTGCAAGCAATAACATCTGGGGAGCAAATCGATGTCATCAAATTTAAAGATTATGCCCGCAAAACAGCAGAAAAGTACGTGGAGCTATACGACTGGTACCACATGTCTTCAACCGTCCATAAGCTTTTGATACACGGTGCAGACATAATCGCCAATAACGATATTGTGCCAATCGGAAGCCTTTCAGAAGAAGCCTCGGAGGCACGCAATAAAGATTTTAGAAGGTTCCGGGAACATCATTCGCGGAAAAAAAGCAGGCAAGCTTCCAATGAGGATATCCTCAATATGCTTGTTCTTTCGTCTGATCCTTTGATTAGTGCACGAAGACCTAAGTTAGATACTAAGAAAAGCCAGGATCTCTTTGCTGAAACTAAAGAACTAATCAAGTGCCAGGAAACTCAGTTCGAGTTTTTGGATGTATCTAATTTGGATCCTGATTCCGAATTGGAATCCGACGATAGTGATGTTGAATATTAATAATTATGTTTTATATTTTTTTTGTAAATAAGTTATTAAGTTATTTTTAATATTATTTAAGCTTTTTTATTATTATTTAAGTTTTTTAAGAATTACGCAAATACTAATATTTAATATATTTTAATACAAATATCAAAAGAATTTTTTTTTATTTTGGTTTGGTGCATTAAAACGAGTCGTAAAAGAATTTAAAAATACAATATTTAATACTTTTATTAATCACTGTAAGTGATTAGCAAATTTACTTTTTGTTAATTACCCTCATTAGAGATTTCCCTTTGCTAACTACGCTCATTTAAGATGCATTGGCTGAAGTTCTTGAAAATCTTCATCTAGAACTCCTAATCACAATCAATAGTTATTGTTTTGTGTTGTGTTGTCGCATGATAGTCATGGACTCATGGTACTAAATAATAATAATTAAATATCACTTATTTAGGTTTATTAGCTAATTAATACTTGGTATTTTGACTAGACGCTTTAAAAAGATACGTGAAAGAATTTTAAAAAAATATTATATTTCTTTATTTTTTTACTTAGTTTCTGCAGCAGTAACCGTCATACGCGGTATGTCAATAAATCATAAATAATAAGTTCTAAAACCCCCTGTAAGGATATTACGGTTTCACTTGCTGTTCCAAAGATAATCGGATTTTTCACACGAACTCCATACAAACTTTTCGTAAAAAAATTATAAGTCATCCATTTATATGCTAAATCAACCTTTTGTGAATATTTGAGCATAGAAATGATAAACAAAACCCATATCCATGAAAAAAACGACACATATTTTTTTTTATCCCTATGTCTATGAAAGTCGATTTTCAGCCCACCGTGCGTCGGGATAAAAGGTTTAATTGTGGCGCCATGCCGCGTGTTTGGGTTGGTGCTATTGAAATCCAACTTTGTGATTATGATGAGTAAACTACAACCACTATATTGCCTTCACTAATATGCGCTGGGTTAACGTGGTGGATTTTGGTTCGCTCCCTCTCACTCTTATACGGTATAGGGCTGTGTTATATAGAAAAATAATATGCGTGAAATAAATAAGTTACCAGTAGCTAAAGAGCAACTTTCTCCATAAGTAGGTAATTAAATGTATAAGAAAGAACAAACTTCAAATCAGCAACAGGCTTCGTCAAAATATTATACATTCTAAATCTGCAACACGCTTCGTCAACATATAGACTAAGGCCCACCCAAAGGTCCAGCTCCACGCTACCCCGGTTTTATAGCCCCCATGACACTAGCGGCATTGTCCTTTGGATGGTCAATGACAACCTCTGCACAAAAAAAGTGCCAGAGCACGGGTCGCCACCTTTAGCCCTTATCCGCCGCCCGATGTCATACACATAAATGTTGGTAAAGGGAAGGAAGAATAAATAGGAAAGGAAGGAAGGAAAGAGGAGGAGGTAATTGTTTTCAAACTTACATTAATTACTCAGGCCAACCTTCAAGGGAAATGTCCGCCATACGCTTCGATTCTAGCAATCTTCTTATTATAATTTCATCTTTAATATGTATGGCAGCAGACTGAAATATCTTATGAATGGTAGGAAGAAATTCATCCCGAGATGGAATCCATAAGTTTTAAGCTTAGCTTATATATTATATTAGTTCTGATAAGATCCCGTTCACTGGATTCCTATCTGTAACTTCAAATAAAATTAAATATACCTCATGAATATTCAGGCATTACATTATTTACTATACCTACCTTCTATCTATCAATCTATCTATGACGTTAACATCTTTTTAGGGTTCCGTAGTCAACAAGAAACCCTTATAGTTTCGCCATGTCTGTCTGTCCGCGGCTTAGCTCAGAGACGCTTAGTACTAGGAAGCTGTAATTAGACATGGGTATACATATTTATCACGCCGACAAAGCACCTCCAATACACGAGAGGTGGGGATGTAATTGTTTTTTCTCGTCTATCCAATGGTGTAGGGTATCGTATCGTTGGACAGGTCTTTTAAAAATATTGTGGGTGTGGGAAAACCATTTTTTTGGGTTTAGGGATCCGTTAGAGAAATATTAAGCTTTAACGTGCAAATTTTTGTTAGAGTGAAGAGTAGTGTATACAAGGAGTTACAAAAATACAAATAAACTTTAAAAGGGGTGGTTTAGACCATTAAACTGAACAACTTTCACTATGGGATCAATATCGAAATCACGAAAAAAAAATTGATGTTCCATATTAAATTACAAATCTACTCGAGCTAAAAGTATGGGACAGCAGATATTTTTTTACGCGATTTCGATGTTGGTCCCATAGTAAAAGTTGTTCAGTTTGATGGTCTAAACAACCCCCTTAAAAGTTTTAAATGTTTATTTTTACTTTTGTAACACCTTGTATAACGAACTTACAAGGAAAACTATCACCGCTAAGTAGGCTTTAGAAGTTAACGAGTAATAGTCGACCAAATTGTAAAATGTACTTTTACTTTATTAACCGTTAAATCGTAGTATAAAAAAAAAACCCTTCTAAGTCCGTATATTGTGTCCGTCCATGACGGAATCCTACCGTGCGCGTGGCCCGACAAGCACTTGGCCGTTTTTTTCTAGTGGGGTTGGCAAAGACTAGATCCGAGTTCCAATCCACGTAACTTATAATTGAAATATTTCGTAAAAATAAAATCTTTAGAATAAATCTTTCAGTTATGTTCTATTCACAACTATTATTATTGAATTATTAAGATGATTTCTCATTATAATTTTATGCAAGTTCATCATTAGAAGTCGAGGCAGTATTAATTACCTAAATACTGGCTCGAATTTTTGATCAACACATTTCATACGACTTAACCATTTGGTATTTTATTGACCACAAATTATTTCAAATCACGATACGTAAGGCACGCAACGTTAAGAGGATATAATTCGGAGCGCGCTCCATACAAACGTACTATGGTGATATTTTCAATACTAACCAAATTTTTCAGAATCAATCTAAAAACTAATTTATTTGCTTGTATAGAGTCCGATTTTCGTTAAAATTTATAGTTTTAAAGTTACAGTGCTCAAAGATTTCCATACAAATCTTAAATTAATCCTAGCATTGAAACTGTATATTTTAACGAAAATCGGACCCCATACAAGCATAGATATTTGTTTCAAGATTTCATTGACTTTAATTGGTTAGTATTGAAAATATCACCATAGTACGTTTGTATGGAGCGCGCTTCCAATGATATCCCCTTAATGTACCCTGGGGTACATGGGGTACCCTGTACAGTCTTATTAATAAAACGTTGTGTTCATTTCATAGTTACATAGTTACCATTTGTATGGTGGTCACAGCAATATTATGTCTGAAATCACGCGATGTTTGACGAATCAATATAGCCAATTATTTTTAACTCTACACATACATACTCACGACTATAATCTATACTTATCGAGGCGGACAGGAACATTGCTACTGTTAGTAGCAAAGTGGTAGAATAAAATCTTGAATAATATTTTTTTAGGGTACCTCCTCTATACGAAAAGTGGGGATGCAATTTTTTTTCTCGTTTATCCCATGGTGTGCGGTATCGTTGGATAGGTCTTTTATAAATATTGTAAGTATGGGAAAATGTGGGTGGATGTTTTTCGATTTAGGGATCCGTTAGCGAAATATTAAGCTACTCTGCCAGCTAAACGGTTGTTTCTGGATACGTGAAAAAATTCACGGCAATAGTTAATATAATGAAGTTAAAAGGAAAATTATCACCGCTAAATAGGCTTCAAAAGTTAACGAGTAATAGGCGACCAACTTGTAAAATGTACTTTTTAGACTACTGAGTAAAACTGTAGTATAAAATAAAAAGCCCCCTTCGAAGTCCGTATATTGTGACGGGTAACAAAGGAACCTTACCCTGCGCGTGGCCCGACACGCACTTGTCCGGTTTTTTTCTTTCAATTGTTACCTTACGAGCTGAATCCTCAAAATCTAACAAAAAAAGTAAATCACAATCAAACAAAAGCCTGTTGTGGATACGCATATTGTATTTTTTTCTATAATTTCTGACATTTATTTTGTAATATAAGTTTACTGGCAAAAAAAAAAAAAAAAAAAAAAAAAAAAAATCAAACAAAAAAGTTAAACAATTGACTTGTCACTGACACGGACTGCAGACACCCCTATTTATTTTCCGTCCGACATTTCGTTACCATGGTGATCTATTTGTAGCCCAAAATCAAATGTCCTTGAACGATCAGCATTGTGGCCCCTAGACCGTGGCCCCTTTCAAGGCTGTCATTGACAAATGATTCTTTCGAAACAAAAGACAGCGGGTCACAGGGTACGAGGCAGCAATCATGGACGAAAATAGAATGATGTGTACATTTTTCTTTTTAGCTAATATACATTAAATTGATTAACATTGTTTAAATTGAGTTATTTTAGGATGTAAATACGAGTTGGAGAGTGGAATTAAAGATCTCGACTCGACTCGTAAATAGCAATAAAGTTGTAGGAATTTACACACAATGGAAATATAATTCGAAGCGTGCTCCATACAAACGAAGTATAGTGATATTTTCAATACTAACTAATTAAAGTCCATGATTTTTTTCTGTAACAATCTAGAAACTAATCTCTATGCTTGTATGAAGTCAGAGATTCGTTAAAATTTATAGTTTTTAAGTTACAGTGCCTCAAAGATTTCTATTTAAATCTTAAATTAATCCTAGCACTAAAACTGTATATTTAACGAAAATCTGACTTCATACAAGCATAGAGATTAGTTTCTGGATTGTTTCTAAAAATTTCATTGATTTTAACTGGTTAGTATTGAAAATATTACCAGACTTCGTTTGTATGCAGCTCGCATTTACGCATTCGGAATAAGCTAAAAATCAGTGTTTCCGTTCTACACGTAGATATGTGCTCTTTCTTCTGCTCGTGTATATGTGTGTGGTTGCGTGTGTGCTTTGTATAATGCATATGCTCACGACTATATTCCCCGAGGGGGTAGTCAGAGATATTCTGAAACCTCATAACATCCACGTTTCACCAGTAGTACCGACACTCTGTCCAGTGTGACGGGGGGTGAGCCCGTCGCCACATAATGGACAGCGGGTACAATACATGCCTCGAAATTGAGGCATGTATAAACTGCCATTAATTTCCGTAGGTAATTTTGTTACCTACAAAGCTGACCGTGGCCTGAATCCTCTACATTGGCAATTTCATCTCTAAAAGAAGGCTTAAGCAGCCTCTTGATGACACTTACGCTCGTGGCCATAAAATTATATACGAGAGCAGCGGGTCACTATGGCATTGACTAGTGTGTAAAAATGCCCAATTTACCGAATATAATCGTTTCCCAAAGCGACGGGCTAAAAATGATTAAGTCATGCTCTTTCAAGAAGAAGTATCATATTTAAAACATTTTAAGCTTAATACTTTTTGGTGTAAGGCACCCTTAATTCTGCAACACTTAAATAAATATACCGAAAAGAATACAAAATGTTACGAAAATCTAACCATCCATCTACTTAGTTAAGCGCTCTGGTTTTGGATGGTAAGCGCACATCTACAATGTTGGACAATTTAATACCAACTGCGGTGAATGTCGTCGAGATAAACATTCCTTGTTTTATTGTTTTCTCTTCCAAACAAAATTAGCTTTGAAACATTTCACAAAATCCTACAATCTAGACTGGTAGCTTTTACGTAACAAAATGCTGATGGTCAGACCATAACAACACATTACAAAATAAAACCTGTCAAGTGCAAGTCGGGCTACTCGCACACCTAGGGTTCCGTACCACACCACCACACAACATAATAACTAACAAACTAATTTTGTCCTGGAACTTTAACATGAGACCGACTCACACTTGGCGGGTTTTTATTATTTGTTGTCATGCTGTAGAGTTTGCTCTTTAATCACACCAAGTTTGACGCTTGTATGTATTACCGTTTTTACTATAGAGCGAGAAGAAAAAAACGTTGATAAAAACTAGTTTCTTATATGAGGACCTTGAGGACCCTAGATTTTTCACTTTTTGACATTTCTATTATTTGATAGCAAATCTGCCATAATAATGCAAATTCTGTGAAAATTTAAACTATCTAGCTATTACGGTTCAAAAGTTACAGCTCTAAATAGCTAGGACAGACAGACAGACAAGCAGACAGACGGGCTGACGGACTGATAACGAAGGCTTATGAATAGGGTTCCGTTTTCACCCTTTGGGTACGGAACCCTAAAAACGCTAAAAGATGTTCTTGAGCCTTTTCTGTCATGTGCCACTCGGGACACAATCCACACCCACCTTGTAAAAACGGTCAGTTGGCGTGAAGGCTACTTTTGTCGGCTATGACAGGGCTTGTCGTTGTGCCGGGTCGTTTATCAGTGACAACCTCGTGTCCTTACCGACCGACCCTTCCTTGAATGCTACACTGGGTTGGACACACTGGTTTAGAGAATGCTGAGCTTAATCATAGAATAGGTAATAGTGTAAACGGCCACTCCCCGCCCACCTCTGACTTCAAATACCCCACCTCACCTCACACTTTCTGGGGAAACTTGAGGGGAGCCGAGCAAGGGAATGCAGTCAGGCGCACCCGTTGGGTTTAACTAAATACAAATAATTTTATTTTTATCCTCTCAGTAAAAATAAACGTTGGAATATAAAGCTAAATGCAAATTTTCAGTGATTCTTTGTCTTAAAACTATTTTTATTAACAGAATGAACTATTAAAAGTAAGGAAATCTAAAATGATGTTCATACGATGCGTAGTAAGTCAACCCTATACATTGTCATGCACAATTTGCGCAAATTGCGCATTTGCAAACGTCAACATGTCAAATCTAAAACGTTGTTTGAAGTGACGGACCTGTGGCTTAATTGAGTCGTGGGGTTACATAGATGCGTCGGAGCTTAGGTGCAAATGCGATGTTACTCCTCGGACTATGGCGATCTATGGCGAATATGGCTATGGCATCTTGTATCCTGCCCGGATACCGGCACGCGAACAGGAGAACAATCGCGATAAATAAATCTCACCTGAAACATGATTGGACTGCGTGCGAACCACAACTTTTAACACATTCGGTGTTGCGCTATTCATTTGACAGTCGTTAGAGCCGTTTTGACAGATCGCTCAGACGTTAAAGGCTGTCAGTCACATAGAGTTTAGCGCGATGCGAAATTCAACACATTTGAGTAGTAATTGGATTGCAATGTGCTTAGAACTGATATTGGATTAGGATTGAACTTGGTTGTCCTTGAGAGCTTATGAACGCTGCCGGTAATGTCATCCATGCGGCAAAATACTGAGCTGGAAAAATTTAGAATGACATGTTATGTCATTAAATTCGATGAAAGAAAAATATTGTGGATTAGTAAGGGGATAGGATAACAATCGGGAATACAAAGTTGAATGTTTTGATAGTATCAAAAATTCCTGTCTACCCAGATACTTCACTTGCTCGTCAGTAGACCACATTCACAAAGAAGATGCAGTCTCCATCTCCTCTTAGCATAATCTGCAGCTGTTTGAGTTAGTTACTTTAGGTATAACTTTAATAATCCACCCCATTTCTACCCACTTGAAAGACTTTCTTAAAATATGTGATATTTTTGCATGTAGATGTAGGTAGTAATATTAGTCAGGGTCCTTCTTAATATGCTGCACATTTTTAAGGGGATGATCAGATCGTCAAACTGAACAACTTTCTCTATAGAATCAACATCGAAATCACAAATAAAAAAAAGCTAATTTTATAGAGAAAGTAGTTTAGTTTGATGGTCTGATCATCTTCTTAAAAAACTGTCAGCGTATTAAGAAGGACCCTGTATAAAGAATATCAGAATCTCTACATGCTTAATAATGTAATTTTCGACCACCCCTTACCAATACGGTAGGTACAATACGTACATCGTTATTTTGTAGAGCTCAAGTTTAATTAAGATTATAATATTAATCTTATTCATGATATACGTTACTATTAGCATACCTATTCCAAACCCTGAATATAAGTTCTTTGAGTGTATCGTAGAGCTTTTAACATAATGTTTTGTTTTGAAATTTCTTGAAGCGTATTCTGTTAAGTAATGCAACAAAGTTTGATGCTATCGTGGAGGCGTTCACGTGCAAGATACGCATCGAAACAGCTAAGTCGAGACTAGATTAATGCACGTACTGAAAACTTTTGAACTTTGAACGAAGTTTTAATATTATGAAGTTGTATTTTACTAAAATTTATTCATGAAATGTACTAAAACATTCTTTTTCAATATAGACAGTCTTTTATCGTAAGCCAGAACAATTAGTAGTAGAACCACAGAAGATAACTCGGCTTCGCCTTCCATGTACACTTATGTTGTCTTTTCATACAGATGCGATAAATTTACAAGAACGAGTTAAGCAGGTGCGAAACTGAGTGAGTTCGAACTTGACAGGAATATGCCATTGCCTACATTTTCCGCCACGTTTCCTACCAAGCGGGGGTGAGGGTAAAATTGGTGGGGGGTAGGTAGTGTCCGTACTGTATGTAGTACTAAATACTCTTTTTTATAACTGTGCCACCGATAGGAACTGCTCGCCATATCTGTTCATAGATTTCTTTCCCAAAAAGAGAATAATAATAGGTCACTATGTCAATTTCATAAAGATTCAGTCATAGTCTTAAGAAGATAAGGATGAATTTAATTTGCACTAGTGCTCGTACTAAATATCCTCATATTATTTCTACTGGTTCTCTTTTCTGTTGGTACTTATTACCGCACAGAAGACTAACACCCTAGTAAAATAACGTTTAAGTATAAAAACATTCTTAGGACGACCAGATGGCACGTTCAAAGCGAGCGATATTGAATCTAAAAGCATTTAGAGAGCTCTCATATTCCATTAAACATAAACTCTTTCGGTTTCTATGTACCGTAACAGTAAACCACTAATTAAATATTTTACTGTGATAAGTATCTACATATCCGCGTATCGCATGCGATACAGGCTGTCGCGCATTGACATAAGACACATTTTATAGTTCGCGAAAACGCTTTCACGTCACGATGACGTAAACTTTGTCCGACACTCACACTCTACACGCAACTGTTTACAAGCAGTTGGCGTCATCAACTATTTGGCCAATCACAGTCGTTTACGATCACGTGACTAAAGTAAACAAAAAAATTATTATCTTTGTTGATTTTCTCTTAAAATATCCAGTATTTTTATTAACTGACTAAATAGTTTGTTTCCAAAATTCATATTATTGAATATGAATTTTGGAAACATACTATTTACGAATGCCATCAATAGATACTATATTTTTACATGCTGTCAAATACCCTGTACTACCTAATGTAACATTGATAATTGAATAATCTGTGGTACAGCGCACGATGTATGCCTCGTTGCTGTCTAGCGCAAGTAGCAGACATCTAGCAAGCATATCGCTTACGATGTGCCGAAGTGTTAGTGCTTATCTGGGTACCTACGGCTGAGAGACAGAGACAACATAAGTAGCTTGAAGGAACTCCATAAACGTGGCAAGAACAACGCAGTGCGTGGGTGGAGAACATCATTTTCATCTCTCACCGATCCCCACTACCCTTAGACTATCCAAATTGTCTAAGCCACTACCCAATCCGCCGCGTAGTCCCAGCAACGCCCATTAGGGGTGCCCTTGGGCAGGTTGCTTAAGTTCATTCACTGGTTCGGCTACCAGGACGCTTCGCCGTCACTGGTGTGGTCCCCCATAGTCCGCAGTAATAAGCAGTAGCTGCTCCCTCAGCATTACAGTATTTGTCAGATAGAAAAAAAAACAATTTCAGCTTTTGTCTTCCCAAAAACTTTCGTCAAATAATTTCTTCCAATAGGAAAGAGAGACCTCAGACTAGTCTGTAGGAATACTGGGTAGGTAATAAAAGTGAACGTAGTTTGAGACAACGGTGTGTTCCACAATACCTATCCGATGTCTCAGACCAAACATCTCAAGGCCAGACTGCCATGATATTAATGGCATATACTTCCTTCGATACCATTCTTTAACGCCAACATGTAGGTACATGATAACGGTCTCTATTTTTATTGTGTTATAGTGCAAAATGTGTTGGTCGAACTATTCTAAAACATTTGCTGGAATATTGTATTTTAATCTTTACTGAATATGTAAATAAGTTAATCTCGGGCTAAAAGATACTAAATTGTATTTTACCATTGCAAGCGACTGCATCTTAATTTGTTTTTAAATGAAGCGAAGTATCAAAAGAATAAAAGAGATTAAACTAAAGCTCAATTTTCTCCAAGCGGGTAGAAGTAAGCTCTATTTTCTACTCTGTTTGTGTTTTATTATTAGTTGCATACACAGGATATTTCAAGATTGAAAATATTTCAGACGTTGGTGGTAGTTAAATGTTCAATACATTTTTTACCTACCTACTTATAGGGTATAATGTTGATACTTATATTTATTTCGCACATAATTTCCTCGAATAGGTAGGTAGGTAGTTACAGAAATTCTAAAATGGCATGTTCAAAATATCTACTTTTAGAAGTCAAAGTCAAAACAAAATTGTTTATTCAAAATAATATCACATAGATAACTTTTTGACGTTATGTTTTTGAATCTACCACCTCGTCGGAAGGTGTTTCGTTGTAGAGAAGATGCGGCCAGAAACTCTACAACACACTTCTTTTAAACAAAACAAAATATACAAAGTACAATTACATAGTGTAACATTGTCAAGACCAGACATTTTGGTTATTCAAATAATCATCGAGTTTATAGTAGGTAACATTTTTACAGAGGACTTGTTTAACATGGGACTTATTACCACTATGTTTTAAGTATTAGAAAAATGTTAAGGGTATATTCAGATAATGATACTAAACAACTTTCCCCGAGGAAGATGGGGAAAAACGAGTTTTTTTTTAACCGATAAATTTTCTAAGGGAGGTTTAAAAAAATCTCGTTTTTTAATATTTAATCTTATTTAGATGGTGACAGTGCAGTTAAAGTTCTTTAATATGACCACACATTTTTGTAGCATACTGGATATAATTATATTTCAAGATGTTTTTGGTCTTCATTTTATATTTTTTACGGATAGAAGACATAATTTTTAAGAAACCAATTAATATTTTTTTGCGATTCATCGAGTTTATCAATATAAATTTAATACTTTAATTACTTCTTATATCTAAATTCAAAAATGGTGGTGAGAAAATAATTCGAACTCCATGGAGAAAAACTAATGCTTTATTAAAAAACTAAAAACTTTCCTGCCTTCTCTTTCTGACTCTATGCTGGAAACAGAAACGGCAACATCAATTGTCAAATTATCAATTACCAAGGAGTTAACAGGTTTTCCAGTGACGTCACTGGACGTACCAGAAACGATGTCATTTTATTAAAAACATATGTAATCCTTTCATTAGAAAATCTCTGACATAGAAAATATTATTATGGAGACAATTATCTCGAAATGGTTTTCTATTCAGCCCTCCAAAAAAAAACATTATCATTTAATTAAGTAATATCTTATTTAATTGATACGATATGCGAGTTGTATTAAGTTTAGCCTCAGATTTCAGATTAAATCCACAAATAGGTTCTTATCTCACGTACTCTATTCAGTATCTTGGATTACTAAAACCGAATTATTAATGCAATTTGAAGCTTTTAAAGTGAACTTACTACGTACTTGGAATAATATGTTTAGAAATGAAATAGAAATCGTTAATTGTGTCTATGAAAATTTAAGTTTGTAATCTAATCCGAAATACCTTTTTAAGAGCAAGTTTGAAGAAAATTAATTTATAATAAAATACCTCAGAGACGAGCGATTATTTTGCAAAGAAAAGTGCATCTGCAGCTTTTATTGGAAAAATGCTAATCACCTAATCACTACTTCAGTCAATCCATCCTAAAATTCCTAATAAGTTTAAAATCGAGGTTTGTTCAACATACACCTCCCGTTGGCAACACCAAAATAAAATGTAGTAATTAAAAAAGTTGTATTTCCGTTTCCGTCTTCCATATTGGCACGGTGCTTGTGCGTGTAACAAACTCTGGTGTAAAAATCACTAAAATAAACCTCGAGTGCTGCAAACAAGACTTTCCTTGACATCGAATCACTCCTTCCACCAGAAAAAACTACAGTCCACTAAAACCTCTCCAACGGAGCCGAATAAAACTCCAACATAAAAATGTATGTTGTAACTAATCACCCTAAAAGTCTTTCTAATCTAGGGTTCTCTACAGTTGTATTTAAATTTAATAAATACATTTTCACAAACTGTGAACTTTCCATTCACTCTGCTCCCCCCCTCCCCCCGTCCCCTTCAAAAAGTATCAAAGAGTAATTAACTAGTTGCCAAATCCCCTAGCAATAACAAAATATTCATTAATATTTTATTACAAGCTTAATATACTTTAGATTAATACCTACCAGAATAATATAAAAAGTTAACTTTAAATAAAAAATGAACGGGGCCCATTACAAATTCTAGACCGGATCAAATTTTCCGAATAATGGGTCCCGACTGTTAAAGTCGCTTCAATGTTACTTAACAGAATTCTATACGACTGGACTTGTTTTTATTTATACTTTTTAGTTTTTTCAAGTTTACATCACTATTGATCCTAAATGGTCATTCGAAATGAAAAATGATAATAGGAATCTAAAGATGATTTTCAAATACCTATCCAACGATACCCCACTCGACATAGTTCGTCAACCTTTATTTTTTATATTTCACAATATGGCATCTAGTAGTACTGTAGCAGTCGCAATATAAAATTTTGATTGCTGTCATGTCTTTAATGACGCAAGATTAAGACAAATCGATTGACGTAAGAATCACCAAAATCGGCCCACGCGTTTGGTCTCTAGTGTGCCACAAAGGAACACACTTACATACAAACATACATAGGCTGATAATCACATTACGTCGCGTAGTCGGGTAAATACAATAATCGTGTATTTTATAACATTGTGGAACAAAATAAACTATTGAGTAGTATACATCTGTTTTAATGCACATCAAATGGCATCACGATAATTTATACTTTCTGCATTAAAAGAACATTATTATGCAGTTTAGCCTCGTTCAAAAACCATATCTACAAAGTACTAACAAGATACTTCTCTTCATAACTCCACACCCAACAGTGTAGAAGATCGAATCGAAAATCCAACTTGATATACGGTTATTTCTTCCGACATAGTTTGGCTCGCTTAGCTCTGTCCGGAAAAATTTATACGCCCTAAAATGCGATACTGTGACCTTGGGTTAACTCGTGTAATTTCTCTATGGGTTAACCCCAAGATTTATCTTGTTTTGATCAGTATTAATATTGATGGTGGAAAAGGATAACCTTATCAATTCTTTCTTATTTTGTTCGTTTGTTCATTCATAGTCTTAAGATGTAGTTATTTGTTTTTCTTGCAATATTTGTTTTGGTTTTGCTTTGTTTTATTAAGTTGATTTAATGTCTTGGTCATCCAATCGCCAAGCGTCAAAACAACTGACAGAAGAAAAGAACGCTGATAGATGTCATATAATATTAGTGTTGCATTTAAGGGTAAATTTTGAAAAATCCCAACTTTCAGGAACATTTTTTTCAGTGATATGCTATTGCATATCCAGTTTTTATATTAATTATAAAAGCCCTGCCTTTACTTAAAATTTCAACGCATCGTCTTTTTGTATGTTTCATATAATTTATTTTAGTAATCGCGTAAAATCCGGACACTGTTTGTCGAAAAAGTGCTGAAATTGGGTTACTTTGGGACCATTTTTAGAAGGTTACGTAACACGGTTGAATTTATAGTTTACGTAAAAAGAAAGTTTAATATGAATGTTACAAAAATAACGAAATCGACTTTTTGAAATACGAGTAGGAAACACACAATATTTTTGTAAACATTTGAATCAAAATGAAACAGTCTGATTGCCATACAAAATGGCGAACAAATTCAATCTCTTAGCATCCTCTGACAGCACTGCAAAACTCTACGTGTTTCCGATTTTTTCCATTGTACGTCAAGTGATGACGTCACGAACAATAAACATTGAATTTTTTTGTTTTTCAGCAGTAATATTATTCGATCATTAATATGAAATAAAATACTTTATATAAATAATCGAAGAGTCTGTCATGTAAGATATTAAATAAATATAGAAGGAAGTATGTGTGTATGTTAATTTTAGGGAATACTTATTTGTTTGACAATTTTAAGACTATCATCATCTCCCATAGCCTGATTCCATCCACTGCTGGGTATACATAATTATACCTACCTACACTTGCAGATTCTGCTCATTCACAGCAGGAGTCGCCATCTGGGTGGACACGTGGTAGCACCTGCTGACATAAGGAATCTCCCCTCCAAAAGCATAACACGGTTCATGAAGTTCGTGGGCCTAGGAAATGACGTTTAAGTCAAGGGTGACCGCTACAATAGATTTGTCCAGATCGCGGTAGCTATTAGTTAATGACCAAGCCCAAACAACCAAATAATACCTTCTTTTTTTTAACACCCTCTTGTAGGTACGTAAGCATTTTGAGACTATTTGCTGTGAAATATCACTAAAAAATTTAAAATTTCGTGTAGGTTTGAACGAACACAATTTCACCAGCAATGATGCATTTATATTCTGAAATACCTCATCTGATCAATGAATCATTCAGTCAACTATAGGTACAGTTGAGGCGTTCCAAAATAAACATACATTAGAGACTAGGAATCTATAACAGTGCATGATCTAGAATCATAAACAACTCTGTGGAATTTTGCAAAAAGATTCACGTCTCGTTGATTGACGATTGTACATGTGAAAACAAACATGATATTCATGAGCTAATTTTGGGCGAGATAATTAAGTGCCTAATCATTCAATCTGCATTACTGATCTCACTCATCATCATCAGCCTATAAACGTCCCACAGCAGGGTACAGCTCTACGCTCAAGGACGTACGGGCGTTATAGTATAAGAGATAAGAGGAATTTTGCAAGAGCTGCAAGGCTGATTCAGTATTCATAGGTTGTAGAGCATCACTGTGATGGGGATGGATCAGGTCTGCCTGCATAACTCCAGTCGGTTCAGGAGTAACTGCCGTTCAAAGATCTGGTACGGTTACTAAAATGAATAATGCATGAATATGTAGTATTATTGTAATATGCACTGTAGCTATGCGAACAGTACAAAAACGGACATGGGATAGACCATGTCCATGACCATGACCATGAGTCGGTTTAGGAGATACAGCCGTTCAAAGGTTGGAACTTTAAACCGTCCTTAACGAGTCCCTAGTTGCAACAAGATCCGTGTAATAAGGGACACCAGAAGACGATTTTATTGAGTCAAGCATGGTCCGGCGTTTGGCGTACCAGGGCTCACACTCCCAAAGAATATGATGAGCGGTTTGTTCAAAACGTATGGGACAGTAGATTTTCTTCGCAATATCGATATAAATCTCCTAGAGTAAGTTGTTCAGTTTGATGGTCTGATTATCCATCCACCTTAAAAACACTCTGTAATTTATCAACGATTACACCTGATTCCGAATGACTTCCTTCCATGGCAAAAGGTTTAAATAAATGGCGAAAAATTTCAAGAAATGCATTTTACTTTCTGTTCTCGTAGCAAGATATAAATATAAACCATAATTTTAAGCTAGCTAGTAGCAGGGAATGCAAATTAGTGTTCATAAAAGTCGTTTAACATAAATTTACTGAACGTACTAGTATATATGCAGAATGCTCCACTGCATCCGGGTGTCCATCTTTATAGATAATCTTAGGATAAAGGTAAGTAATAGTCTTGAGTAAAAGGGAAAGCAGCAGTGAGAAACTGAAAAGGCAACGTAAAAAAATCTTAGAGGGTGCTAAAAACCATCAAACTGGCTGCAATCGCGATAAATATTCGGTGATTGAACCGTGATTGGACTACGAACGAATCATAACTATTGACACATTTAGTATTGGGCTAATCGCGGTTCTGCTCATGACAGTCGTTAGAGCTATTTTGACAGATCGCTCAGACGCTGTCAGTTACATAGAGTTTAGCGTGATGTGGACTTCAGCACAGTTGAATAGTAATCGGATTGCAAAGTGATTAGAACTGAAATAGGACGAGAATAGAGCTTCGATGCTTTAAATTACCGCAATCGGACCCCTGAACAACTTTTACAACAAGATAGAAATCATGGAAAAAATATTGGCTGTTCAATAAAAAATGTCTATGGCTACTCGACCCAAATTTATGGGTATTTTGCCTCGTGAATTCGTTATTTTGTTTAATTTATTTTCTTTGGTAGACCCACAGCTATCATCACGATACAAATTTGGATGACTAAAACTTAAAGAAAACCAAGGTCTCCGCTGATAGACAGAATTTAAAAATAAAACCGGTCAAGTGCGAGTCGGGCTACTCGCGCACCGAGATTTCCGTACCACACCACCACACAACATAATAACTAAATTTTTTGTTGTCCTGGTCCTTTAACACGAGACCGATTCACACTTGGCCGGTTTTAATTTGTTTTTATACTGTAGAGTTTGCTCTATAATATCACCAAGTTTGACGCTTGTATGTACTACCGTTTTTATGATAGAGCGCGAAGAAAAATCGATGATAAAAACTAGTTTCTTGTATCTGGATCCTCCTTAAATGTTAATTATTTATCATTTTTATTATTTTTTAACAAATCCGCCGTAATAACACATATTCTGTGAAAATTTTAACTGTCTAGCTATTTCGGTTCAAAAGTTCCAGCCCTTAATAGGTAGGATGGACGGACGGACGGGCGGACAGAAAATGTAGGCTTAGTAATAGGGTCACTTTTTCACGCTTTGGGTATAACCCTAAAAACAAAGAAGATCTTAGACTAAAAATACAATTGGATAACAAAAAGATATCGAACGTATTCGAGTTACAACAATCGACTGAATAAGATACAGTGTTCCGAGTTGCGACAGTTCAATCCTCACTGGTACAGTCGCCATCAGATATATCGTAGCATACGAGGTGTTCAAATATTTCTGAGCAGTGCTAATTTTCAATAAATTCTTTACAGTAAATGTTACAAATTATATCTAAACATGTATTTTGTCATAAATATCAGAACAGCTTATTTTCAGTAATATTATAAAATTTTATTTAAAATTGAAATGTATATGTATAACAACGTCACGGCCACGTCAGAGGCCGTAAGCCGGTCTGAAAAAACTCTGACACCAGGGCTTGCTGCCCACACGATAAGAAGAAGAAGAGAGACAACGGATTAAGGTCCTTTTTGCTCACCCTCCACCACCCTGACTGCTTTGATACATTTGATGTTCTAGGCGTTCAGATATTTTTGATTGGTTATGTGTAAATAAATTGTTGAAAAATAGACCGCTGAGAAATATTTGACCATCTTGTTTGCTATGATATATTTGATGGCGACTGTACTGTACTTTACAAGTCAGTGTTTTTCTCGAACAGGCCTTTTCTGATTCGTAATCCTTAAACAACCAGGTCAAGGCAATATGGTTTCCAATCGCCTTCGAGTAATATAGCCATTAGGATCGGTTTTCCTTGAGCTTTTCTTCAGTCGCTAAGTATTTTTATATTCGTCCGTTTTATTATTCCCCTTTATGACTACACTCATCACATACAAACCCTCGTAGTTTAAGTGGTGTTTATAACTATTGTATTTGCATTAAATTTGTATTTTATTGGTAATAAATAAAATTAAAAAAAAGAAGAAACACATTTTTTTCGACCACGTCTAGTCTACCCATCGAACTGAACAACTTTTACTATGAGAGCAAACAAAAAAATAAGAAAAAACTAATTTTTGCCAACCTCCTTTTCGTTGTATGCCAACCCCCCCCCCTCGTTCGTTTTTTCTAAAAAATAGTAAAAAAATACTAAAAGTAAGGTGTGGTTTTGATAGCTATTGTAACGTTGAAACTAAGAGTCTACCCATAAAACTGAACAACTTTTACTATGGGACCAATCCGATCAAACAAAAAAAAAAATCTGCTACTGCATATATTTGAGTCGAGTAGGCATTGCCGTTTAGTATGGAACCGCAGATTTTTTTTTGCTCCGATCGGTTTGCTCTAATAGTAAACGTTGTTCAGTTCGATAGGTAGACTCTTAGTTTAAATGAAAAGGATGCTAATGATATAAATTTCACCCTGTATATGCGCTCAAGGTCAAAAACAGAGCGTGGGCTACGCCTGTAACTTCTAAAATACTGGTGTAAAAATCTGAAAATTTTCTACAATATAAATCGCACTATTATGTTTCAAAAATTTCTCTTAGGTAAGATAAACAGGTGAATTACTTTTTTCTTATTTTTTTTAATGTTTAACTACGCTTTTTAATTGATGAAATTTTAACAGACATTTAATGTATGGAAGTCATGGAAGACACCCTAGTGTTGCCAAAATGCATTATTTGCATGAATTAGGCACGAATTCTAGCTTTCAAAATGTAATTCCCATTAAAAACCCGGATTCCACCAAAGCAGAGCGGAGCGAAGATGTTTTAAATCAACCGATAAAATAGCGTGATTCTGTCAAGCGAGGAAAATTGAGCGATTCGATATTGGTCGCATAGTAAAAGTTGTTCAGTTTGATAGTCTAAACCACCTTAAATGTTTATTTGTATTTTTGTAACACCTTGTATATGGGTATCTAATGACAGCTATTGAGTAGTAAATTTCAAAAATATATATTATAGTACTTTGGATGTAAAAAAACGTCCTAGTAATACTTAAGGGGGTGCTTCAGACCATCAAACTGAACAATTTTCACTATGGAGTCAACATCGAAAAAAAATCTGCTGTCCCATACAAAACTGCAGTACCGACTCGACTAAAATGTATGAGAAAGCAGATTTTTAGTTTCTCGATGTAGCTTCATAGTAAAAGTTGTTCAGTTTGATGGTGTAACAAAACACACTTAAGGGGGTGGCCCCTTAAGTGTGTTTTGTTACACCCTGTAGATTAGCGGTAACTAAAATTAAATTTATCTAAGTATCGTATCTTTTTTTTCTTTGTTCATTTTCTTTAGGTCCCTTTGTAAAGTTTTAAACCCAAATACAGTAACTTTGAAAGCTGACCCGCATCAAGTCAAGCCATCAAATTAACACTGTTTCTGTACTACTTCAACGTTTTGTGGCGTGTTCAACTTTTAGTCTGCTATTCTGGTATCGTTTCGGTGACAACATAGTAGGCGTTGCCTGTCAACTGTTATGTATAAGATATCAATGCCTTTTTATAAGTTAAGAAAAAGAGACGAAAATAAGAAATACTAAAAACATGACTGCACGAAAAAAATGTAATTGAAAAAATAAAAACAAGCCGTCATCAGCTTATTTCTATTCATATGGCTATAATAATAATAATATATTTAATTTCAGACATGGTGTCCATAAAATTTTTTAGTATATATAATAAAAACTTAGAAACTAATGTTAGTAGGTACAGAATACATAGTACAGTTACATTTACATTTTGACAGCATGCAGCTGTATCCAGCGCTTCAGCATTGGAGAGTCCCATCACTCCGCCAACACGCCCTGGACACTGTTGGGGCTGGCCCGCAGGCGGGTCAGCACGGACGCGCAGCCTTTCCTCATGATAGCGTGGAATCCATCGGTGCGCGCCTCCGCGAACATGCCTGACGCGCTACACGACCGCGGCAGCCCCATCATTGCCCTGATACCAACTTTATTTGTGCAAATAGAATTTGATGATGTTATTAGGTAGGTATCGCAAACGGGGACAAAGAAAAATTATTAAACCTACCTATTTGTTGGTTATTGGTTTGTCCCCGCCTGCAATACCTACCTACCTGCACAAACAAAGTTGGTATAGCTGATTAATGATTAAAGGGCTTGTTTTTGTCTTTTCAGTTACTATTTTTTTCGTACAGTCGTATTTTTGCTTTTCTTAGTAATTAAGTATATTTCATACCTTTTACTCTTGTGCCAAATAGTAGCATAAAAGTGCTACAAAGTAATACAAAAAGTTTTTCAATTTTCCTTTATGCAAAACAGAAAACGTTTCTAAACTGATGAGATGAAATTGTAAACGGCCGAATTAATTAAACAAATTAACTACCACATAATGCATTTCCGTCACGTTACGTCAGAATGTAATTCAACCTGATACCCTTTCTGTGATCACTGATCATAGCTACAGCTACATTGTATGTAACTTATTTTCAGAAAATATTGACGGATCCTTTCATATTTTTGTTACCGTGAATAATAAATCGCTCATTCGTATATATATTCCCGATTCACGTATTTCGAATGCAAAGTATATTCAAAAGGGTCCTCAACTCTCGATAGTGGTCCTTCAAAAATACACATGTCGCATTTCGATATTGTATCTGAATTGGATGTTGGATTGTACTTTATTCCTTTTTATTTACTTTGAGAGACTCGAACATTGTTTTGAATTGACTATCAGAGATAAAATATGCATTATTCAGAAGGTGACAATATGAAAAATAGAAGGAAATAGTTTGTAACTAAAAATTTTCTTCAGTTCTGAAACCAACAAGTTTACGTAAACTCCACTAAACAGGCCCAGTGCAGAAGCGGATGGTGATGGAGGAGGTAAATCAAACAGTAGATTTTTAGAGTTCCCTATTACTAAGCCTACGTTGTCCGTCCGTCCGTCCGTTCTACCTATTTAATATTAAATAAAAACCGGCCAAGTGTGAGTCGGTCTCATGTTTAAGGATCAGGACAAAACAAAATTTTTTAGTTATCATGTTGTGTGGTGGTACCCGACTCGCACTTGACCGGTTTTATTTTAAATGTCAAGATTACAGTCAATACCTCGACTTTTCCGTGTAGAATGCTTAGCTCGGATGCGACTTTCAAACCAAAATTTCGATCCGATGACACTGGTCCTGTTCTGTTACATCCGATGTCATTATTATTAATACGTTCGGATCTTCCTAATTTGGCATTTAGCTATTTTCGAACCTCAATAGGCTTACCAAGAATTGATTAGTACAGTCGCCATCATATTTATCATAGCAGACAAGGTGGTCAAATATTTCTAAGCAGTTCTTATTTTCAATAATTTCTTTTCACATAACCAATCAAAAATATCGGAATGCCTAGAACGTCAAATATATCTACGCAGTCAGGTGATCATAAACATCTGAGCAGTTTAGGAAAAAATACCTTGATCTGTTCACATATTTTCTGTTGTTGTTATACATTTCAATTTTTAAATAACATTGTAAATAAATTGTTGAAAACTAGCTGTTCAGATATTTATGACAAAATACTTGTTTAGATATAATTGGTAACATTTACTGTAAAGAATTTATTGAAAATTAGCACTGCTCAGAAATATTTGAACACTACGTGTATGCTAGGATATATCTAATGGTGACTGTACATACCGCATTGTAGTTAAGGCACGCATTTTGTATCTCAAAATCAGTTCTCAAAGCAACAACAGTAATAGTACTGTAGCCCCAGGACTTTTTAATTACCAAAAAGATTACCGATTGCCGTTTAGATTGAGACGGTCTTACTATTACGTATGGGTATTGAACTAAGGTGAAGAACATGACAGTATAGAAAAAAACGGTAGCCTCGAAATTTTTTTATTTCAGACTATTTTTTCTTACGGGTGGTTGTGATCTGTAAGACTTCGGTTTTTATATCAATAATTTCGTACCTTATAATAATACTCGTATCTAAACGGCAATCGGTAATCTTTGTGGAAATTAAAAAGTCCCGGGGCTACGGTGCTATAAGTACAGGAAATGATTAACGGCAGCTGTCATCATCTTGCCAACAAAATATGTCCTTTTGAAGGTGTATTTTTAATTAAACCTACAATTTTTTTTCCAACAATGGTTTATTATATAGCAATCATACAGGGAAATTCTTCCGAACGGAATTTCATTCATCGTAGCAGTGAATAGCACCGTATTATCTCGCATTTCGGAAATATTGCTCTTTTCGAAATTGCCATTTATTTTTGCTTTTTGATATCAATTTCAATGTGCTTTTTCTTTCATTACTGTGAATGAAATCCTGGCGTATCATTATGGCCTTTAAAATGGAAATAATTAAACGAGAAATTATGTACCAAACTAATAGATATATAACGAATAAAATGATAAATGATTCTACAAGGTGTTACAAAAGTAAAATTAAACATTTAAAACTTTTATGGGGGTTGTTTAGACCATGAAACAGAACTACTTTCACTATGAGACCCACAGCGAAATCGCGGAAAAAAATCTACTGTCCCATACATTTAGCTCGAGTAGATTTGTAGTTTAGTATGGAACATCACATTTTTTTTTCGCGATATCGATATTGGTCCCATAGTGACAGTTGTTCAGTTAGATGGTCTAAACCACTCCCTTAAATGTTTATTAGTATTTTTGTAACACCTTGTATAGGTAAAATTCTGAAAACTTGCTCGACCCAAATGTATAGGGTTTGTCTTAATATGCTGTCACTTTTTTAGGGGATGATCAAACCGTCAAACTGAACAAGTTTCTTTGTGGCACCAACATAGAAATAGCGAAAAAAAAATCAGCTGTTCCATACAAAACTGTAAAGCTACTTGAGTCAAATGTGTGGGATAGCAGATTTTTTTTTCGCGGTGTCATAATATAGACAGACAGACAGAATGAACGAAAATATAAGGGTTCTTTCTTTGACTATGGAACCCTACAATTCCTCGTCTGTAGGTCACTTTACATTGTATTTTCTGCAAAGAAAAAATCGTAGTGCCTTAACACGTTTTTAGGGTTGCGTAGTCAACAAGGAACCCTTATAGTTTTGCCATGTCCGTTCGTCTGTCCGTCTGTCCGCGGCTTAGCTCAGAGACGCTTAGTACTAGAAAGCTGTAATTTGACATGGGTATACATATTAATCACGCCGTCAAGGTGGTAAAATAATATCGTGAAAAATATTTTTTTTTAGGGTAAAGGAAAAAGGAAAAATGGAAATGCAATTTTTTTCTTGTCTATCCCATGGTGTGGGTATCGTTGGATAAGTCTTTTAAAAATATTGTAAGTGCGGAAAAACCATTTTTCGATTTAGGGATCCGTTAGCGAAATATTTAGCTTTAAAGCGACAATTTTTGTTAGAGTCAAATCTCGCCGCACATGTCTGCCAGCTAAACGGTTGTTTCTGGATACGTGAAAAAATTCACGGCAGTAGTGTATTAACGAGTAATAGTCGACCAACTTGTTAAACGTACTGTTTAAACTTTATTAGCCGTTAAACCGTAGTATAAAACAAAAAGCCCCTCTAAGTCCGTATATTGTGACGGGCAACTACGGAACCCTACCCTGCGCGTGGCCCGACACACACTTGGCCGGTTTTTTATTTCAATTCCCTCCGCCCTGAGGGCGTGCGGTCTTTAATGAGTGTGCACTGTTAACATTCATTTATTTTCTTTGTGAAAATGTATTGTTTTGGACTCTTGGGTCCTTTGTCTCGTGTTTTCCTTGTTATGGTCTTGTGAATAAAGCCGAGTTGCGATATTACTATTGGTAAGTACTTTAACAAGGGGATTACAGTCGCAAAGTAACGACTTTAGGGCACCAATGCTTTAAGTTTTGTTAGATGTTTGCTGGGTCTGCTACTGGCCTCTCTTTTATGGCTATCTAGGTTTTTGCAATTGCTGTCAACTTGTCACATAATTTTGCTTTGTATTTCGTATTTTGAACTAAATAAAACAATAAATAAATAAAAATCGATTATTTTTTCACCACAAAAATACAAGCAAGCATTTTTATTAATAATACAGCATCGTAGAATGATTGTTTGAGAAGCCTGAAAGAGGCTTTAACGGCTGTAAAATCTTTTAGACAGACAGTATTGCTAATTTATATAGAGTCAAGTTCAGTAATATGAATCAAATTACATTTACTTTCTGAAACTTTAACCTGCACCCTTAATTTGACACAATCATTATAATTTTAACCGACTTCAAAAGGAGGTTCTATGTTCGGCAATGTGTATTTTTTAATATTCCAGTACTATAACATTCCTACAATTCGTATTCAGGTGTAAAAAACAGTTATCATCATTTCTGTAATACGAATTCTTAGCAATAACAAAATTAAAATTCCACATGCAGCAGTCAAATACATTTTAGACTCATTGAGATCCGATCTAAAATTAGACACGCAAGACTAGAATCACGTTTAAAAAACTACTCTTCCATTTTTCATTTTAGTAACTGTCAATACAAACTGTTTTCTAGCTGACGCATGTCAAAACATTTCCTGTTTTCGTAAAAGCTAAATAAAAGCTTCGGTAATCGAATGTACAATCAGATAGAGCTTACTTTGGCATGAAATCTAGCATAAAATCCATTATGAGTTTATACAACCCTGGGACACTTGACTCTAATAAAATTTACAAGACGGACAAAAACTGTCGGACAGACGGACCTGGTCCACCACTAGAACACAACGTGCAACTACAAAGTGTTAATGAATTAACGAAAAACTAGAAAGTCGTTTGTTTAGCATCGAGAGCAGAATCGAATTATCATGGTTTCAACATAGGGAATTATTTTCAAAATATTATATAATTTGTTTATAAAATTTAAAATTTACTGAACTCGATCTCAACCCACCGCTCGGGCACTCTCACCCTTTACTACTACCAAAACAAGATTCTTAAAATGTATTCATGAACACGTTAGCGCTTTCATTCATTGCTAAAATGATAACAAATCATTTTTGCCTCAAAACTTAAAATGCGAATAACTTTAAATTTTAACTATCAAAATAATGAAATCATTGTTTCAATCTAATTATTATGTTATAAATCAGTTGGGGTATATGAGGTTTTGCGCTTATTCATTAACACGTTGTATAAGGGTTCCTTTTTGACTACGGAACCCTAAAAACGAATTCCCACAACATTTTAATAAGACCGTCAGCAACACAGTGAAAAGGATTAATACATTTTCGATACTTTAATAGCAAAACCAACAAACTTTCATCCCAAACAAACAGACTAATGAAGAGCAAACAGCTTTTCATCTTAGCACAACCTTGCTTATCTCTAGAGGTGTCCGCTTTGGTTGTCCGACTCATAGTTATGTTCAATTATAATATCCGATTTGAACCGTTTTCGTATATCAATTATGGTTTAAAATCTTTATTTCTCACTAGACTTCGTCCGCTCAAATTTATATTCCAGATTTTAAGTCAGGTCAGAAGCTATCAAACAAAAAAAGTTTCATAAAAATCGGTTCAGTAGTTTTAGACAAAAATTCTAAAAAGGTTGATTTGGAGTCCGGGATACCTAAAAACCATATCGTAATCTTTTTCATGTTACAGTAAGATTTCTGTTACAGTTTTATAATAGTTTAGATTAAGAATATACATATTATTCACTTACATGAGAATATAACTAACTATTACTAATATTAAAATTTTTAGATTTTTGAGCATACATAGACAATAATGCAGGCAAAGTTACTTACCTTCAAAGAAATCAATCGGAAAGCTTTATTCAGGACCATGATATTTTTGTCTTCTTACTTTCAATCGTTAATTTTTCGTGATAGCCGATGTGGCTGAGTTCTTCAGTGGTGACCGCGTACCGGAAAGCACAGGGTAGGCCACAAGGTGGACCGACGACCTGGTGAAGGCGGTGGGAACCCGTTGGATGTGGGCAGCGCAGGACCCGTCGTTTTGGCGATCTTTGGGGGAGGCCTATGTCCAGCAGTGGACGTCCATCGGCTGAGATGAAAATGATGACGACTTTCAATCAAAATATAAATCAATCAGTTATTTGCTTTACATGTACGTAATACACATGCAGTTGATTTATTATTCTAATGATTATATTCCAGGTAACCTCAAAGTTCCCGGTTTGTTTATGTATTCTCGAGGTAGTCAAAATCTGTATGTATATAAACAGTTCCGTGACGGATGGACAGACAGCGTAGGCTTATGAATAGGGTCCCATTAGCACCCTTATTATTTGGTACGGATTGGGCATGGAACCCTACAAAGGAGAAATTACGAGTATTATTAAGCGGTCCATTGTCAAGCTAAAAATAGTAATTATCTACCGATGTTATGCTACTAATAACGTAAAAACCTCGGTCTGTTTGATTAGCTTAGTAATTGTGGGTGTAAAATCGATCCACCTTGTCATGCGACGTATTGTAATAACAAACGAAAGCTTTATTCTTCATTGGGTTTCATGAAACGAAATTAAAAAGACAAAATAGTTTCGAATTACAAAGCTTTATTCAGGGAGGGATTTTCTGGAAAGTAATTAAAAAGGAAAAATATATGGTTTTGACGAGAGATTTAATTTTTCATATTTTCATATTTGAATTTGATATGAGATTGATGTACCACGGGGCTGTATCTTTTGAACAATAACAGCTAAGCTAAACTGTAGGAATTTTCAAAAAACATGCGTTATTATGGCCGATCTGCTAGGAAATAATAAAAAAAAAAACAAAAGTAATAAATAAAGGGGGTACAAGAAACTTGTTTTTTTCAACGTTTTTTTATTTTGCAAGACTGTCACATATACAGGGTCCAACTTAATATGCTGAAACTTTTTAAGGGGATGATCAGACCGTCAAACTGAACAACTTTCTCTATGGGACCAAAATTGAAATCGCAAAAAAAAACTGCTGTCCCATACATTTGGTTTGCAGTTTTGTATGGAGCAGTTGATTTTTTTTCCGCGTTTTCGATGTTGGTCCCATAGAGAAAGTTGTTCAGTTAGATGGTCAGATCATCCTCTTAAAAAAGTGTCAGCATATTAAGAAGGACCCTGTATTACTAGATATTTGTTCCGTTCGGATTTCACACTAAGATGTTTTGTCACATCCCTACAAGAGCCTATTATTTATTTAAGTAGGTATTTATTTAGGCAAGTATCCTAACTGTAGGTAATGCTCTTGTGATGAATATTTAAATACCTACGTAAGGAATAACAGCTTTCCTCAAAAAGTACTTTCTGTATCTAAATCATTATTAATCTTTAGGGAGTCTTTAGGGAATAGAGAAGAAAATTTTAGACTAAAAAACAAAAATGAATAAATGTAATAATTTTATTACATTCAAGGGCATACAAATTTTACAGTGCTGTTAATATAGACGTCCAGCGGCCATAGTATGATGCTCGCGATAAGGCTATGTCACGCCTTTCATATCGTTCATTCGCGCACAAATAGTAAGAGAGCTATCGCACGATAGAACTTTATAATAGCGCTTTAAAATTGTATGTCTTTTCTTATAATTAAGATGAAAATATTCGGCCGGAACAGTGAAGGCGTTCAAACGCTCTGAAGAATCACCTAAAACACAAAATTGGTTATTATATTTTGTAATCATCTGAGTGTCCTGTTGCAATTCAAAAAGGTTTCAAACAAAGGTGCTACAGTGAATTTTGAAAAAATCAAGCAACTCTTCGATAAACCGTCGTAGCGAAGCACGCTGCTGCGAAAAACTTGACTGCCTCATATGCTCGAAAACTTGTACGATATCGAACACCGTCCATTATTCAAAAGTAATAAACCAAGAAAGCACCCTCACCTAATTCTGTATATTAGTTTAAAATTAAATATTTTGAATGTAGGCTCTTTTCTCACCATTTTAGCCGCCCCTACGTCGGGAGAGGCTAAAATAGTGTACCTTTTTATTTATAGTACTAGTGTTTAGTTGTATATTCGTTAAGAAGTGTTAGGTTTTCATTGTATTGTTGTGTAGTCTCAAGGTTAAGGTATGATGGGGCTGGCATAATCTCAGGGTTAAAAGCCCGAATAAAAAATTTAAAAATTAAATAATTAAAAAAAATATAATTTTATGTTGGTGTTTTAAACTTGATCAAAACAAAAACGAATTTACTAGGCCCGCCTTAATATGCGCTTACCTTAAGAGTGACTTTATCTTATACCCAATTAAGAAGAGAACATTTTTTCCTCATAGCTGAATTCGAACAGAAAAGTTATAAAGTTTCCTGAAGATTAATGGCTGAATGGATCTTGATAATGTCCCGCTATTCACCGTGTTCAGCTTTGTTCTTTGTTTGACAGATATTTTGTGATAATTCAGATTCCAATAAAATATAATATTCAGAGTTTTTTTTTATTCGTCATCGATCTTCTCTTCTACGTACACATAATACCCGTACTCACATTCATAAATAGGCTCGCCTTTCAGGACAGACTTTTAAAGTGCTAAGTAGTGCCATCGATCTAACAATAGTAGTGTTTAAAGTATCGTATTCTATAGATAGTCGCTTTGTACGACACAATAGGGAAGAAATATAGCCGATAATGCATTATAGAACCTTATCCGATACATGCAGGATACGATGACGATACTCAGGAATAGTAAAAATAAAAAGCATTATAGTAAAAAGTCTTCTCCACTGATTATGATAACTGTTAATCGACAAAGTCGTATGTATGACAATGCTCAAAGATTCTTGAATGTATTTTCAGAAAAGCTGAGATTGGTGCGGAAGTATGAAGGAATCTCAGGGTGCTTCGGGTTTGCACCGATTGACTTCGAAACGCTGGGTTCTTGGGGCCAAAAAATTTATTAAAGAGCTGTCGATGCGTCTCCACGAGACCACCGGCGACCGTAAAGCTGGCAGCTTCCTTGGTCAAAGAATTAGCTTGACCATCCAAAGGGGAAACGCTGCCAGCATGCTTGGGACCATGTCCCGCGGAGAAGCACCTAACGACCTTTTTTAACTTTAAGATCTTATTTCTACACTCTATAAATAAATTGTCCCCTTTACAGAAATAATCTTACCATTTTTAAAACTTTAGGTAGAATGAAAAGAAAAAAAGTTTGGATAATTATTCAGGGGTGTAGTCAAACAATGTGGATTAGAGTTGCGATAGCGAACGGTATGCGGTATTATTTAAATGAGAAGCGAATCCACATAAAATCTAGATCAGCCCTCATGAATTTCATGCTACGGTCGGTTTTCAACACACTTGTGAGGAAAAAAATACTAAAATTTTACAAACAGGTTTGCTGCCAGTTGCACGTACTTTCATTAAAGTTAATCATCCATTAAATCTCTTGCTATCGCTTTATGTCTTGTTGATGTAGTAAAAGCTAGCAAGATATTTAATGGATGTACTGTAATGAACGTAAGTGCAACTGACCGTTGGACAAATATTTGTTAAAAATTGCGCCAAGATTTCTTTCTTCCCGCGCTGTGCGCCTGTGTTCAAATTAGTTGTGCGCGCACGGATTACCGCACTATTGCGGTAATGTATGGTAAAACGCACGCGTGTTTATACAGGGTGTAGTAAAACACCATAGTAATACTTAAAGTGTAGTGTGTGCATAGCCCCCCACACACACACGTAGTCTTAAGTTAGATATAAGCTATTGTGTAAGAGTATATTCGTGCATTATACGTCTAAACCTGAGACTAATCGTTTCTCTGAAGTACACCTTTAAGCCCCACACCGCATGGCGACCCTGCCAGGGCTGCCTTTGGGCACTTGGGCAGTGCTGGTCAGATGGTTTAGCAAGAAAATTGACAAGATTGTACCAGATAGCAGATAATAAGAAGAAAAAGTTATAAAAAAGGAGCACGGAAAATGAAGCAAGAAAATATTATTTTATTTATTTTAAGAAGAAAGACGTTTTTATTTTGCAAGAAGAAAGAAGAATATACATATAATTTTTAAATATGAAGTTTAGAAGAATTCAAGATTTTTTTTTAAGAATGATGAAATTAAATAACGAAGCACAGATTATTGAAAAAATTAATACTTAAATCAAGAAAAAAAAATATGTTGACATCGGACGAATTTATTAGAGAAAATAATTTAGAACAACATTCAAATTATGAAGATATTATAGAAGAGAACAAGTTAAGGAGTGAAGATCATCCAGGCTGCCGGGAGATGTTGGTGTCGGAGGTGGATGCAGCCAGGTGATGTTCCTGTCCTTGAGCGCACCTTCGGCCAATTTTTTTCGGTAAAATCAGGTTTCATTTTGTTTTACCTAACTTAAAAAAATTTTAAAATTGGCAATTAAATTATACATTTTAAAAAAAATTTTTACGTTTAACTTTAGAAGTTTACAAAAATAAAAAATAAAAAAATGTTAACATAGATTTCAAATTATAATTGAGAAAAAAAAAATATTTGTACTTATTTAGATTAAGTACCTAACCCTATTCTTCTTTCTCCGGTAAAATAGTTTTTGTTGTTTGCGATACCGAAGGATACGTTTTATTTTAATATTTTAAAAACATATATGTAATAAGATTGTAGACGACATAACACAATACGTAATTTAAAGTTAAAAAGGCTTTTGTTTAATTGCAAAGAGAATAAATTGCAGTGTGTGCGAAAGGAACTTGGAACTTAATTTAATTGATAAGGCTATACCTATTATGATACTAGGTATGGAAGAAAACTTGTCCATAGTGCGTAAAATTACATGCAATTCATTTATAATATTATTAATAATGAAAATTTACAGAAGATCGTATTATATTCAAGAGATTTTCGTTTTATATAACAACAGTAATTAGTAAAGTTATACCATTTTTACTACCATTTCTTAAAATATTTCTAGAAAGTCAGTACCTACTAGAATATAAGTTGAGTAATTTAGATTTCGTTCCCAGTAAACAGAATTACTAACAAGGTAAGTAAGTACCTATTAAAGAAACAGTTTCCATATTTCGGTACGGATTGTATTTTGATGCCTTCGTGACGAGTTGCAACTGGAATGTAGGTAGGTTGCACTCAGCATATATGGTAGTGTTGTTAACAATTCTATCATATTACATGAAGCATCAGTCTACTTTCCTAAAGTTTTAAATTTTGTAATTGAATGAATTGGATGTTAGTAGGTATTGTTTTTTTAACTTTGAGAATATACAAGTAAACTTAAGAAGCTATCGATTATGCATAAACTCGGAAATGATTAAACTGGACTTGACTTATTTATTAGTATGATACGAAATAGGAAGAATGTTTTGGAATAATAGTATTTTGATTGATTAAACGGAAAGTAAATGGTTTTTGGAGAAATGGACTTAGAGAGGTATTTTATGACAAGTTATTAAACGTATGAAAGGTTTGGGAAGTTTTTGGAAGTGACTCACTCAAGTGAGTAAATGAGAGGGGAATACTTTGATTTTTTTGGATTTTAGGGAACAAATGGATTGATCTCCCAAATGTTACCCATTAAAAATCTAGTCAACCAAAGGATTCAATTATGAATGAAGTTCGAAGGAGGAATTGTTTTGTAATTTACCTAAAGAACTATTAAATAATTATGATGCAAAGACATCAAATATAAAAGAAAAATGGTACAAATGGGTACATATCCTTCATTCGATCATAGCAGTAAACGAGGTTTCTCTGTGAGAATAGTTGGAGATGTATAAATGTCTTAAAAAATGGCCCATAAGATTTAAAAATGTTTTAAAAGTACCAAGTTATAAATAAAGTCGACTATATAATAAATAAAAGTTTTATAAAAAGAAAGGCAGGCCTGGCCAATAATAAATAAAAATATGAAATAAATAAATACGTTGTACATTGAAATGGATCTAAGTGAAAGGGAGATGTTATATTGTAAATGGAAAAATGATTAATTGTGAAGTTGAAGTGACAGATTTTTTTTTTTGTAGTTTACGTCATAATCCGTTTTCTTTTCAAAGAAATGTTGTTAAAGGTAACCCTATAATTTTATTGAACATTTAAATGTCATAACGTGTCGTCTACAACGCGTCGTGAAATAATATTAATTAAGTAAATAGATAGGTACCTACTTAATCCATAAATGTTTAAATGTTGTTTACCTACTTAGGTCTGTTATGTTAAATATTATTTACCTTAGTTTATTGTAGTAATCAGATTGGTTAAAATGTATTGAAATAACAAAGAATTGGTGTGTAATTTGATTGAATTCATTAAAAATAAATTTGTTGGTTTTAAATACTTAAAGCCAGCTAGCTAGTAGTTTCATAAAACGTAACAATAATTACAATAAATGTCTGATTTAAATTTCTGATTCAGCAGGATTTTGTTTAACCGTTGTATGCAAAGTTTTATTAGATTGAATATTGTAGTAAAAATTTGTTTGTTGCATTGCTGTATTAAGATACCCAAATGACATGTAAAAAAAAATGGTTTTTTTTTTAATTAGAGGGGGAGGTGTAGTGTGTGCATAGCCCCCCACACACACACGTAGTCTTAAGTTAGATATAAGCTATTGTGTAAGAGTATATTCGTGCATTATACGTCTAAACCTGAGACTAATCGTTTCTCTGAAGTACACCTTTAAGCCCCACACCGCAAAAGGGGTGCTTCCGACCATCAATCTGAACAACTTTTACTATGAAGCTGACTTCGAAATCGCAATAAAAATCCGCTGTCATAGGTACATTTGAGTCGAGTCGGTACTGAAGTTTTGTACTCGTATGAAACTGCAGATTTTGTTCGCAATTTCGAAGTTTGCTCCATAGTAAAAGTTTTTCAGTTTGATTGTCTGAAGCATTAAGTATAACCACAGAATAAATACTAGTACAACCCGTACAAAAGAATCACTTCGAAAACTTTAAATTAGACGAGATTAAAGATTTAAATAAATAGCGACTCTCTGCACGGCAATAAGTTGCAAAGTTATTCGCACCCGTCCTATCGTACAATTCGCGAATAACCTCCCAACAGTCACAACGGCGTACGTGCAAACAAAAAGTCTCTCATTGACTACTCACAAAATGGTGGCAAGTCAATAAGATTTGACCACGAAGTTTACACGGTATAAACGGCCTGTTAACCCTCGGTGGAGATCGGCCGTACAGCTTACCTGACCTGTGGAGTGAGACAGGCCTGGTATTACTAGGGTATTTTGTTACACGTAAGTGCGTTGAAACAACTTCTTCTGGTCTTGCATGAATTCTTAAAAGAAGATGAAGGCCTCTCCGACCGCAGAACGCGTTGGTTTGATTGTACAATAACTGATCTAATTCTGCAGTGTATTTATTCAGGACCGAAGTGCTCGGTCCGTGAGACCGACCGACTTCAACGAACGAAAATATTTGAACACCGCTCCTAGTGAGCTACTAGTGTTTTTCTTACTTGACTATGCGGTAATTTAATATTTTGAGCTGAAAGTACAAAGTGGTCGTAGGTTACACCGAATATATATAGTTAATATTATAGCTGCCACTTTTTACCATCAAATTTCTCTACAAGACCACCGTCGAAATCGCGAAAACAAAATCAGCTGTCCCATACATTTGGCTCAAGTAAGTTTGCAGTTTTGTAAGGAATAGCTGATCATTTTCTTGATTTCGATGTTGGTGCCATGGAGAAAGTTGTTCAGTTTGACGGTCTGATCATCCCCTTAAAAAAGTGTCGGCATATAAAGAAGGACCCTATACAAAATAAATTTTTAATAATTTCTGGAAGTATACGAAAGAAGGATGATCATTACCGACCGCAGAGGAGTATTTTCGTGTTTCACCGCTTGCAACGCAATCTGTCTGCTTTCCAGGTATAGGCATACCTATGCCACCTTCCTAGTTATGTCTTGTAGCGTAAGCGAAAATTATTGGTTAATGCTATGGGCTGTCTATGTTTGTCTTGTCACATATGATTAGTTGTATGGGAACAAGATGACCCCCTAACCCCACAACATTTGGGCCACATGACCCATTCTACTGGCATGTCGCGACCGCCGAGTCTAGAAAAATTTAAACAATTTAAATAGGTCACTGAACGATGAAAATAACTTTTCGCCATTGATTTAATCAACAGTAATTGAATTACATAACAAATGAAATCAATTTCGAGAGCGTTCCCAGCGTACGTGAGTTGAATCATTTTACCCTTCATTATAAATATACGACGTTATCAGGCCTGTCTCACTCCACAGCTTAGGTACGCTTGACGGCCGATCCCCACCGAGTGGTGAGTGGCAATAGGTTAGGTATACCGTGTAAACTTCTTGGTCAAATCTCATTAGACTTGCCGCCATTTTGTGAGTTGTCAATGCGAGACTTGAAAACCCTAGCGATGTCACGTGAAAGAATGAAAGAGGAAGACTATGTAAAGGAAGCTTTCATGTCGAATGTCTCGGTTCATATTTGTTTGCATGCGCGCCGTTGCGATGTATGGTAGGTTATTCGCGAATTGTACGATAGGACGAGTGCGAATAACTTTGTACTTTATTGCCGTGCAGAGAGTATCGTTATTTATTTAAATCTGTTTTCGAAGTGATCCTTCTATACTGGTAGGTACTAGTATTTATTCTGTGAAGTTACTCGATTACCAATACCACGCTCTGATTCTGACACTTTACGTTGTATTTTAAACATTTTAGTTAACAATAGGGTTCGGATCGTTAATCTATAAAATAGTAAAACTCCTAATTTTTATGCAAGTTAACATTATACAATAAAAAACTGGCCAAGTGCGAATCGGACTCGCGCATGGAGGGTTCCGTACCACCATATACAATGTTACCAAAAAAATGCGTTCTCTTCGGGATCCTTAGTGTTGGCAACACCAACATAAAATGTAGTAATTAAAAAAGTTGTATTTCCGTTTCCGTCTTCCATATTGGTACGGTGCTTGTAACCAACTCTGGTGTAAAAATCACTAAAATAAACCTCCAGTGCTGCAAACAAGACTTTCATTTACATCGAACCACTCCTGCCACCAGAAAAACTACAGTCCACTAAACCTTCTCCAGCGGAGCCGAACTAAACACCGGTAGGCCACGTTCCCTACACTTAGCGCAAACCCGCGATACACACTTGACCAGTTTTATCATTTTTTGAGTTACTGAAGAATATGTACTATAATCGCACTAAGTGTGACACTTGTCGGTACTTTTAAGATAGAACAAAAATAAAAAACGAAAAAAACACATTACCTAATTCTATGGGGACCCCCCAGAATTTTTTACTTTTTAGTAGTTTTACTATTTTTTGGTATATACATATTGTTGCTGACCCCAAATAATGGGATAAGGGCAGGAAGAAGAAGACATATTGTAAACCGCATTATTAAGGCGGATTTACAGATGCATATTCTGTACCGCACGGAAAGACGGACGGTCAGCGTAGGATTATGAATAGGGTCCCGTTTGCACCCTTTAGGTATGGAACCCTAAAAAGAAACTGTTCGAATCTTCTTATAGGTATAGTAGGTACCTTAATACCTATTCTCATTATTGTTATCTTCAGGCTTTGAATATCACTAAAAAAAAATCTAAGCCAAAGAAATGAAGACTAAGAGAAGGGCTAGGGTCTTATTTATCGGCTCAAATACTTTATAAATCTCTGCCCACAAAGTAAGTTGAAAGATGCTGTTTTGTTGAACAACTTTCATAACTGTAGATATGTTATCAAAACTTGTCTTAAGAAACTGTGCAAGAAAAATTCCGTCCTCGAATTGTTTTATAAAATTTTCTTCAACAGAGTTTTGCTGCAGAATAAAGAGTCCTTACAGTAAGCAAGCAGTAACGACCACCTACACATTTCTAGAGAATCGTTAGAATGGAAACGGCAACAAAGATAATGTCGAAATCGTTTAATTAATAAAATTAGGTTTAATAAACGGATAAGTAGTAGGTAAATGGTGCTGTCAAAAAATCTGCAAAATTGTTTTTGTACGGTTTTGCTGTAAATAAGCCTCATTAAAAAAAAACAATAAGCAAATGCACTATTTTATTTTATAGTTGTTAAGACATGACTATGAGCACGCATTTGAACCATTAGCCCAAGCTCTATCTATCAATTGAAGGTGTTCCCTATTCGCAATTATACATTATTATACTTTGTCGTCTTCAGTTGTAGATAATTTTAGATGTCACCATTTTCATTGCACAAGGTGTATGGTTACACGGGCCTGTAGGGTTATTGTGTAAGTTTCCGATTATCTCGTTTACAAGATCGGTACCGTATTATGACTTACTACTATACTTTGTTTTTGTGATCATCATAGCCATTATCTGAAATTAATTAAGTAAATATTTGGAAGGAGAGTCGTTGAGAACTGCCTAAAACATACCTACCGATTGAATCGGGTAGTTACACAATAAGATCCCTGGTTGATATCGACACCTCCACCGGTTCGCGCATCTGTTTGCGTGAGATCGCTGTCACCGAGATCATGTGGGCTGCATAGCGCTATCGGAACTGCTTAAACGGTGTACTGAGCTACATTGTTTCAAACTTGCAGTCACGTTCCAGATTGTCATATTAAAATTTATGTTTAAACTTGACGAGAAGAAATTGTAATTTTGTATGACTCGCCGAATGACTTGTCAAACTTAGAAAGGCTTTTCAAAGTTTTCCTTTTCTCACATAAAATATTTCATAACTAACTTTCGACTGTTTTATTCCCGTTGACATTTTCATTTGAGAGTTTTGCTGAAAGCTCACTTTTATTTTATACCAATATAGCCGTCATGAGGACATTTTAGATTTTTCTTTCAAGCGTTCCGTACATAAAGTGGAAAAACTGAACATTTTCGTCTGTTTTGGACAGTCAATTTTCTCAGAATCTAAAAACAAGGAAAAGACAACTTTATACCACACGTTTTGAAAATTGCGTTTTGATTTTATTGTTAAATAGTTGATGAAAGGGAAACAGAAATACACAAAAACAAAATTTGCATCTAATAAAAATTAGATGGAAATATTTTCGATAAGCATGCATGCATATGCTCACGACTATATTCCCCGAGGGGGTAGTCAGAGATATTCTGTAACCTCAGAACATCCACGTTTCACTATTAGTAACGAAACTCTGTCCAGTGTGTGATAAGCATAAAAAATAAAAAAGTCGTAATACAGGGTGTAAGGGACAGCCCTCCTCAAACTGAAACGGTGAACTCAGATCATCAAACTGAACAACTTTCACTATTACAGAGTTTAAAAGCCCACTCCTTTTTACCCGTATTCGTGAGGCCTTTGCCCTGCAGTGGCATTCAACAGGCTAAAACTTAAATTTTTATTTTTGCACACTTTAGCTCACTTAATCAAAGACTAATCTAATATATTGTTTCTACGTATAGGTAAACCTGGCATTAGGTAGTAGGTAAGTCACAAATAGGCTTAATTCATAGAAATCAAATTAATAAATGCTATAAACTTCTGCAGTTAGTTCCACCTACGATATTCCTCGATTTCAGCTATTCTCATACTGATCAGGATAACTTGAGAGTGGTATTGAATGGAATTCTATAACGCGGGTGGGATGTGAAGCTAATTACACAGAAGAGCTTTGGAATAAGGTTCAGAATTGTGTGAAATAATACTTGATTAATTTGTCAGTTAAATAGATTAGTAGTGAGGAGCAGAAATTAATATCGTTCTGCTCAAAGTTTAAAGCTTGTTTTAAATTATGAAATTACAAAGTTCTGTTGGTATATCGATCATCGAAAAAATAGTAGATTTTGCAATGTTGTATAGTAGATTTTGCAAACAGAAGTTTCGTTGTTAGTTCATTTGTTTATCTCCATTTTTAGGGTTCCGTCCCTCAAAAAGGAAACACGGAACCCTCATAGTTAAACGGTTAAAGGTATCAAGTTTAAACCAATACTACAATTTTTTTCGATTACAAACATTCATTTTCATTTCGAGCATCGACCGTTACGTAGAGCGATGTATGGGAGAACATTTTTTTCCACTTCATTGTTATATTTGTTCTTCTTAATTAGGTAAAAGTGCGAGTCCGACTCGCAGGTTTTTTAGACTTATTTTATATCAGAACGCATAAGGCATAAACACACAGACATACATTGATCTTATAATTATACTAGAGTTAACCCTCCGTCGTACAACCTTCGTCCGCACAATACCAAATTTTAAGTCAGATCATAATCTACCAAAGAAAAAAAAAGCTTCATCAAAATCGGTTCAGTAGTTTCCGCGTAATGCACAAATAAACAGACAGACAAAAATTCTAAAAAAGGTTGATGTGGAGTCAGGGACACCTAAAATCCATATCGTCATATATTTTTAAATATCTTCCATGTACAGTACAGACACACCTTTGTTACAGTTTTATAATAGTTAAGATTACATTTCTAAAAAGTTTTACGAGAAAAAATACTGATGTTAGAGTAAAATTATTCTTACAGAAATCGAAAAAAAAAGTGTCATTTTTTTATTAAGTTCATGTCCCGGTCCTTACGGAGTAATGTAGTACAGTCTACGATCCTATGAGAGTAACAGATCAAGCGGGAATAGGTCATCAGTTCCGTGATGGAACTGTCACGTTAGTTCCTTGATGGAACTACCTCTGCGGGAGTGGAATGTTCAATTAGTGTTGGGAACAAATGTATAATCTGTCGATAGTATCACAACATCAAAAAAAATATATATTAATAGAGTATACTGTCTATAGCAACGGCAAGTGCCATTTATAAAGGGTGTATGGAAAAGTATCATTAACCTTTAAACGACACAAACCACCCACCACATACTCTACCCATCAAGCTGAACAACTTTTACTATAAGAGCAAACCTGTGAGAATAAAAAAATATCAGCTGTTCTATACTAAACTGCAATACCTACTCGATTCAAACATATGGGACAGCAAATTTTTTTTTTGTTCTGTCAGGTGACCATATTAAAAGTTGTTCAGTTTGACGGGTAGAGTATGTGGTTTAAAGGTTGACTATACTTTTTCTTACACCCTGTATAGAAAATATTGATAGGCTTAATTGCACAAAAGTTTATGTACTTACAGTCGATGATGATGATAAATTCCTTTTCGATTTCTGTTATGGTGACTGCAAATTTTTATAGAAAAGCAACGTAAGTGTACGCGCTACACACAGATTTACTCTCTCATCCTCACCCTTCTATGTCTGATGGATCGGAAGACCGATACGATCAGAATTGGGGTCAGATGTAGAGGCTATAACCGGCAGGTTTGTCCGTCTAAGATATGGAAGACGCCTGAAAGAATTTGTCGCTTCAGACTGGGTTCATGCTATTCAAAGCGTAAATTCACATTGAAAGTACAACATCCATTATTATTGATTTATATATTTTATTTTATTCAGAAGTTATTCTATTATGTTAATGTACAGTTGACAGCACATCCTGTTTAATACTCTGGACTTTGTCCCTTTTTATCTCGTTGCCAGAAGAGTAGACATGAATAACAAATGCTAAGTTTGATCAGTGTGGGTGGTATAATAGTTAGTTGGTAATAGTCCTGACAAATATTTTTTATTTTGCGCAGTGATATTAATATCAAGTCAACATGCATCTATCGTAGGTAACGAGAGATACTTCGTCTTTAAAATATGGCACTGCAATTTTGCCAATGTCAAGTAGTTTGTGGAAGTATCGTAATCTCGAGGATTGTGTACAAAACACATTTGAGCTACTAAAAAATGGCGGCGTCACGTGAAAACCAGGAACAACCTGATATGCGACGCTCGCGACCATCCACTACACTTTCAACGTGACTTTTACGTTGGATAATTATTATTAACGAATAAATTACAGTATTTTACTGCAGACAAACGTCTTGTTCCTATTATGCTATGGTTGTTATCCAAAGATTTAATCATCATATACTTATAGATACAATCGATATTATGATTGTGACTAATATACGATAGTCGAACATCGATACTCAAACCATCGATAGTTGCACAACACTACGTTAGATGTGACTCGAGGGAATACCAGTGAATGCACCGACGAGACGTAGCCGCACGTAACATCTTTATAGGATAAGGAGGACGTGGAATTACGCTGAGAATTGAAATAAGAGCAGTTTGCGATCACAATAACTTCATTTTGAGAAATTAGTTTAATTATTAATTATTTCTGATGATATCTTTTTTAATAAGGTGCTACACTCAAAGTGTACCAACCAGACCCAATTCTAAGCCTATGCTGTCCGTCTGTCCTACCTATAAATGGCCAGTTGCGTAGCGAGAGGGGATAAGGAGGTAAATGCCCCGTTCGGCACTTTACTAGGGGTGACAAATTCATCTCATTGAGCAGAGAAAAGTCGAGCTCGCTTCGCTCGCTCTCATATTTAATCACTGTAACAAACCACAGCCAAGACATGGTGCTAAAGATTTCAAGGTTGCTTCGCTCAATCCATAGCTTTTACTTAGGGTACTTTGCACATTATTATTTTGTACGTAATAAGCTCCAACCGATTCATATTGAGGAAAAAAGTCGGTCTCGCTTAGCTCGCTCAAAGTTTCTATTTTGGCATGGATAAACCAAAAGATGTCTGACTACAAGCCGAATAGTTGTTTTAAAATAATTCTTGTTCAAATGTTAATATTATTTGGAATTATCCATCTGAACAGAATTACTTTACAAGTGAATATACAGGGTCCAACTTAATTATAACAACGGTTTTTTAAAAAGGATGATCAGACCATAAAACTGAATACCTTTCTCTATGAAACCAACAACGAAATCGGGAAATAATAAGTGTTCCTACATTTTGGTCAAGTAGGATTGCAGTTTTGTATAGAACACCAGATTTTTTTTCGCCGTTTCGATCTTGGCCCCATAATGTTGTTCAGTATGATGGTCTGATCATCACCTTAAAAAACAGTGAGTATACTAAGAAGGACCCTGTATATGAGTGGATCTGACCAATTCATCTCAAAGACAGACTCTTATAACAAAAATTGTGTTATAAATATTGTGATTGAATGATGCTGGCTGGATTGCTAATTTGAATTGCATTTGAAGATGTTAATTTACAATTGACTGTAATAGTTTGCATTAAGGTTGAGTGTTCTCTGATGGCAGAGAGTTCCAAGAATAGTTGGTCATTATCCAGCCTGTTGAATATTTAAAAGACATTAACTTTGTAGTTGATTGAACAATCTTATCGTTGGACCTCTTTAGAACTTTCAAGTAGTGCACAAGCTAAAATGGTAGCCTTTTAATGAAAAAAAAAGCAATCAATATAAAATAAATTGATTTCGATTGAAAATAATTCTTATTTTGAGGGTTCTTTCATCAAACTCGACTTACAGTATAAAAATATCGTCTAACTTCTTCTTATCGTGTAGCCAGCAAGAGCTAGTGTCAGAGTGTTTTCAGACCGCCTTACGGCCTCTGAAGTGGTTTTTATGTAACGACTACTACCACGAGAGATAATAGCCGGGACCAACGGCTTAAATTGACATCCGAAGCACGGAATCATCTTTCTTTTCAGACAATAAATTGATTCGGCCTGCCATATCCTTACCAACTGGGGAAAAACGAACAAAGTGACATAAATCACTAGGTGTCCCCCGTCTCCAGAGCCCAATACTCTTAACCATTAGACCACGGAGGCCGTTTACGTACAGGTATTGACATCATATGAGATACAAACCATTCTGATCAAAAACCTACTACGATTTCTGGTAGGTATTAGTAGATAACTGTAAAAATTATTAAGATAAACAAAAAACCCGACTGCATAAAAACCTAACTGAAAAGAGAAAAACTAGCTATATAATCACTAATCAGCTATAACAGCTTTATTTGAGCGAATATAATTTAAATGTTATTAGGTAGGTATCGCAAACGGGGACACAGACGATTATTGATTGGTTATTGGTCGTTCCCGCCTGCAATACCTACCTAATAACATTCAAATTCAGTTCAGTAATTGTTTGTAAAATAAAAAAATTACTGAACGCGATATCAACCCACCACCTTCCTCTTACTACCAAAACAAGATTCTTAAAATGTATCCATGAGCAAGTTAGCGCTTGTCATTCAATGCTGAAATGATAACAAATCATTTTTGACTCAAAACTTAAAATGCGAATAACTTTAAATTTTAACTGTCAAAATAATGAAATTATTGTTTCAATCTAATTATTTTGTTATAAATCAGTTGGGGTGTATGAGGTTTTGCGCTTATTCATTAACACATTGTATATACAGGGTCCAACTTAATATGCTGACACTTTATTAGGGGATGATCAGACCGTGAAACTGAACAACTTTCTCTATGGGACCAACAACGAAATCGCGAAAAAAAATCTGCTCTTCCATACAAAACTGAAAATCTACTTGAGCCAAATGTATGCGACAGCAGATTTTTTTTCGCTGTTTCGATGTTGGTCCCATAGATAAAGTTGTTCTGTATCTATATACCTGAAACCGTCGATGTTTATCAAGTATGTGCACCCTGTGATAAAATTTTCCTTAGTTATATTATTATAATCCTTTACAAAAATATAGATACCTAGAATTTATATTGCAATTATCCTATTAACTATTATCTTTGACTAATTATATGTGGACTGGTTACGCGTGAAATTCTACTAACAAACATTTCTGCCACTTTTTGCGGGGGGCGAGGTAACATGAAATCCGCAACTTTGGATTTTATTCCCCATAACTTTAGATTCTAATTTTGAATGTTAAAAATCATGAAAAGTAGTCTCGTGTGAACCCCAAACGTTCTAAGTTCGAAGTTATTATTTCACAATTATAGGCTGTCTCGTTTAGTGATAAGGTGTAAAATTGAATGTAAATGCACAAGATCAATTATGCTTATACCGTGGCAGAGGGGAAATACTACCGCAAGGCTAGTCCTTATAATAATTAGTCAAAGACTATTATTTTGCACACACATTAGTCTACCAATTTTGGGGTCCAATATTTCATCTCCATTAGGATAAATAACTTCACAACTAAAAAGACTGAAAATGTTTTCATTCCGATCTCGTATCTGTAGTTATATTTTCGAAACATTTGAACATAATCTACTATATCAAAATGTCTTTATAGAGAATAAAAAACCTTTTCCCCCGACTTTTAATCAAGCCCGTACTTACACAAGTATACTTCACATTAAGAAAGTTCTTAGAAATTGATCTCAATCTTTTAGAACCCCGATACGTTAGCTCTAGTATTTGATTCTTCTCATCAATTTACGTCCAGTCTGATCCCTAGAGATATATCTTTGGAATTTACAACGTTTTATAGGGGTATGTATGATGGTACGATGCCTAGAGGGTGCGATGCCAATAAAAATGAAGAACGTTTACATACTTTTAGGGTTCCGTAGTCAACAAGGAACCCTTAGAGCCATGTCCGTCCGTCTGTCCGTCTGTCCGTCTGTCCGTCCGTCCGTCCGTCTGTCCGTCTGTCCGTCTGTCCGTCTGTCCGTCCGTCTACCCGTCTGTCCGTCTGTCCGCGGCTTAGCTCAGAGACGCTTAGCAAAAAATACACTTTTATACAAATCGGTCGCGTCAGTTTTCAACACCAAAAAATGTCTTGCTGTATCTAACCGAATTATAATGACTACCGTACTATGTGTTATATGCATTACCAAAATCAGGATTTATATAGTGAACTGATTTAATAATCATAATCAAGTTAGGTTAGGTATTACTACCTATTTAGGTATTCTTATTATGCTGACGGTATTTTATAGAGATGATCAGCACGTCTCGTATGATTTCTCTATTTCTCTACGCGACGCGCCTTAGCTGCATAGAAAATAATCTGTTCTCGCGCTTTTCGGAAAGCGAAAACCGCGCTTGCCGCGACTTGTAGTATGAAAAAAGCTGAGTCGCGAGCATGTAGAGAAATCATGCTAGACGTGCAGATCCTCAAACTATATTATATGGGGTCAACATTGAAATCGCGAAAAAGCTATCAGATGTCCCATGTACCTTTGGGTTGAGTAGGTTTGCAAATTTCTATGAAACAGCTGATTTTTGTCTTCGTTATTTCGGCTTTGATTCATAGAGAAAGTTGTTCTATTTAATGTTCTGACCATCCCCTAAAATAAAAATCGTTAGCATATTAAAAAGGACGGTAATGATTCGGTTATACGTATACAAATATTATTTTCCATCACACAAATATTTGCCCCTTGCGTATCGAGCGAGGCGAGCAACCTTGCCTGCGATGGCAAGGCGATGGTTCGATTCTCGTCCAGGCCGACACGTACCAATGAGTTTTTCGGAATTTATGTACGATTTGTAGCACCACTGGCTTTTCGGTGAAGGAAAACATGGTGAGGAAACCTGCAAACTTCAATTACGAGGCATTTATTGTACCCACTGTATATTATAAGTGGCGACGGGCTCACCCCCTGTCACACTGGACAGAGTTTCAGTACTACTAGTGAAACGTGGATGCTTTGAGGTTTCATAATATCTTTGACTACCCCCTCTGGGAATAAAGTCGTGAGCATATGCGTATCAATCACCTTGTAAAATGTACCCGAGTAATTATCATGTTTGAAATACAATGCGAATCCGCGCTTCTGCCAACCGCAGCTCAATTAATGTCTATTCTTGCTCCCGTGATGAAGCATAATTATAACAGTGATTGTGATTGATCTATGCAATGGAATACTGCGGGCTTCATTGAGCTTTGCTACAGGTCATGCTCTATTGCAAGTAGTGATAAAACTATAATCATTTAGTGATTAAGATTTCGATTAATGCCCCAAATAATGCCCTGATAACTGCTTCCGTGGTAATAAAAGAATAAGCTGAAATATGCTAACGGCTTATTATTTCTATAGCTTTACTGATTATTGCAATAGTTTTCAGTCTAAGTTTTCAGTGATAGAAACCAAAGTGAAAGCAAAAATTTTCCTTTCAAGCATCACTTGTTATTTAGTAAATTTATTTTAACTTTTTGGTACGAACGTACAAACATTATTTTGTTGTTATATTGTTGCGTTATTATGTTATACATTTAGTCTAGACATGTTTAGTATCATTTTATGTTAATTTCTAAGGTCAATATGGTATTATTTATTATGAAGCACAATACGTGGACTCATCACTTTGACAAATATAATATTCCCCAACGAGGACGTTGCAGGTTCTGACACGAGTACTTGTCTCGCGTGGTGTTCGCGCGTCGCATTTTTTCCTGCCTCTAGACTCCGCAATCTGAGATTGGGATACTCTCACAAACTACTTGACATTGGCGGAAATGCAGTTCTAAGGCATAAGCAAAAAGGCCATTAATAATAAGTAAAGAATAATAAATAAATTTCCCGTACTTCAACTCAGTTTCATACCGACTATACAGGGTCCTTCTTAATATGCTGAAATTTTTTTAAGGGGATGACCAGACCATCATACTGAACAACTTTCTCTATGGGACCAACATCGAAATCGCGAAAAAAAAATCACCCGTCCCATACATTTCACTCGAGTAGGTTTGCAGTTTTGTATAGAACAGCTGATTTTTTTCTCGCGATTGTGATGTTGGTCCCATAGAGAAAGTTGTTCAGTTTGATGGTCTGATCATGTGGATTTTCTCGCTATTGTGATGTTGGTCCCATAGAGAAAGTTGTTCAGTTTGATGGTCTGATCATGTCCTTGAAAAAGTGTCAGCATATTAAGAAGGACCCTGTATAGACATTAGAGTTATTTACCCAACACGACCACCGACGTCGGTAACACAATCATCTCCGTGTTGCGTCGCCGTAATAATCGAGGTCCCCGTCATCGTCGCCGCGGGGGAGAGTCGCGATATCTGCCCACTCCATTTTCTTCCGGCATCTACAGACGCTACCAGCACATAGCTGGCCAATTCTCATCGATCACCACTACACAATCCACCGCGTAGTCCAAGCAACGCCCATTGCCGAGGTCCGAGGACCCGAGGACCCGAGGACTCCTTAGGGGTGCCCTTGGGCAGGTTGCTTAAGTTCATTCACTGGTTCAGTTGACCTACCAGGGCGCTTCGCCGTCACTGGTGTGATCCCCCCAAAGTCCGCAGTCATAAGCAGTTGATGCTCCCTGAGTAATGCTGTATTTGTCAGTTAGAAAAACAAAGAGTTATTTCACGGGATTTTTCCAATGTATCATGTCATTCTGAAACATCGGTATACTCAGTCTTTACCTAATTCTTCTAGGTACATGAGAGCATATAGTTCAAAACGAAGCATTATTTTTTGGGCGGTTTGCCAACTTGAAAAGTTATGTGTGTTCCAGCAAAATACAAGTGATTAATAATTGTCATTTTATCATTTTACAAAACGATCTATTTTTCTGTCTACCATATTAATATTTGACACGGTTTGTTTTGACATAGATCTATCAGGGTAAATTACCGTGCTTTATACAAACGAAGTCTGTTTATATTTTCAATACAAAAAAATTTTAGTTGATGAAATTTTCAGAAACAATCTAGAAACTAATCTCTCTACTTGTATGTTGTCAGATTTTCGTAAAAAATTTACTAAAAATGCGTTTGAATGTCACAATTTCTTCTTTTTCCTGTCCTTCTCCCATTACTTGGGGTCGGCGCAATATTTAGTCTTCCTCCATTCATCTCTTTTAGCCGTAATTTCAGCGATCACTCCTTTTCTACACATTTCATCTTTCACACAATCCATCCATCTTTTCTTTGGTCGTCCTCTCTTTATGCAGCCATCCATTTAAAAAGAAATAAATATAATTTTATAGTAGCTCTCGCTACGAGTTCTTTTTCTAATCTTCGGTCAAACAACGAAGTCTTTCTAATCAATCCACTTTCATCCTCATGCCGTGGTCTTAAAAGTTATTTAAAGAGTCTTCGTCTGTGGGATGAACTGGAAAAGCGAGGGAATGCTTCTTGTCGGCTGAATGGGACGAAATCGCTTCCATTCCTATGGAAAAGTCAAAGGCAGCCTGAGAATCTGGGCCGTGGCGCTTTCACACTGCAAATGTTGTATAGGTTTAAGCGAAATTGTCTCGCTATTGTTAAGCCCGTTGCAGTGATAAAGCTGAAATTAGCGTGGCATATTTTGTGGTCATTACCATTTCGTATTGAAATAGTTTGGGCTTTTTATAACCATTATTTTGTAGTTGCCAATTCAAAACTATTACACAGTATGAAAAGGACGGTAAAATGTAACACAGATAGGTTTGGGAATAATTATGTTCTTAAAAACCGGTCAAGTGTGAGTCGGACTCGCGCACCGAGGGTTCCGTAACACCATATTCACAAAAAAAATCTCTGGCATCTTTAGCGCACACACTTGGCCTATTTTTATTATTTGTTACTTTACTTTAGAGTATGCTCTATAGTCACCAAGTTAGAATAAAAACAAGAAACCTTGAAAAAACACGATTCTTGTAAGGGGTTTGTACTTTAGTTTTTTTATTAGCATAAGCATAGCATATGCTCACGACTATATTCCCCGAGGGGGCAGTCAGAGATATTCTGGTAACTCAGAACATCCACGTTTCACTAGTACCGAAACTCTGGCCAGTGGGACGGGGAGTGAGCCCGTCGCTTATTGTAATGGAGAATGGGTACAATACATGCCTTGAAATTGAATAATGCAGGTTTCCTCACGATGTTTTATTCCACCGAAAAGGTGTTACAAATCGTATATAAATTTCGTAAAACTCATTGGTATGAGTCAGCCTCGACGGGGATCGAACCATCGCTTTCTGCACGGCAGGCAAGTTTACTCGCCACTGGACCACCACTGTTTTTTTAGCAAATCCTAATAATAACTCATTGACGATTTAGAAGATACCCTTTAGCCTTAGGACGGATGGACAGTGTAGGCTTGGTTATTTGGGTCCGTTGGCACCATTTGGGTACGGAACCCTCAGAATTACTAAAGCCTTTCTGAGATGAATGTAAGAGTTTTAAATATCTGCTCTCATTCAATATAGCCTTGAATTCTCTTGTTACTTGAAATAAAGCATAGATACGATATCGGTTTTGCAATATTAAAACAGATGTTCGATGTATAAGGAATCTAAACCAAAGATGCACTTCCATTTCCATATTTTCCTCAAGCAATCGTTTCTAGAAGTACTTCAATGGAAATATCTTCCTATTCAAACGCTTCAAATGCAAAAGTAAAGTAGATAACACGTTTGAGGCACCAAAACTGTGTAAAATCTTAGATAAAACCAAAAAGTGGAAGAAGCGACATTCGTAAATAATATAAGAAAATAACGAAGGCCAATAAAGACAGAACACTATCTCGAATCTCAACCGCAAAGTAAGTTATTTATAGCGTGAATTAATAAAACATAGCCACTATAGTGTCACACTCTGTCATCATCATAATAAGCCTATCATCTTCCACCGCTGAATATTGGTCTCTCCCAAGGCGCGAAACAAAACTTTATTCTATCTCAGCCTTCCTCATCCAATCGCTGTCCTGACTTTGCTGTTACTTTATACAATTGGGAAAAACTTGTAAGAAGAGTAACGCATGTGCATTACTAAGTGAGTGGGACTGATATATGACTACATGTAATGTATATTATTAATGAGAATGTTCAACATATCTTTAACTGTTTATTAATCTATTTATAATATTATTTTCACAATCATTGCTAACATTTAATAATGACGTTCAGGTAAGAAGAGACAAGCAAGCAACGCTACTTTAAAATATATATCATCTCTTAAAATTATGCTACATCATTCTCCTTTTATAAAAGAAACATTTAAAAAAATACTTTTTTTACCATATTATGTTTTGGGGATGTTGAGGTTGAGGGGATGAGGTTAAAATTGGTGAAGGGCAGGGAGTGTCACTCAGCGCAAAGAAGAGCGAGAGAAATATAACAGGATAACTTTGTCATGCGTATCATTGTTAGGGGTAGCTTGGCTCTCTAGACTGACTTTCGCAGGAAAATGCGCTTGAAGTGAGTCTTCCACTTTTTGTTTCATCTAAGTAAAACCTGCATCTTTATATGATTCGAAAATAGCTTGAAACTCGCGCCACGCTTGGTTCAATAAGATTCGAATCTTTTCTACTTAAAGTAGAGGAACATTTTCCTTTTGAGAGTTTGTGGTAAGAATATTAAATGTCAGTTTACAAAATATAGTAATATAATAACTTAATATAATAAAGTAATATAATAAAGTAATATAATAGTAATATAATAACGTAGTGGACTAACGCCCACACCACCCTCCTTAAGGGTAGGTCTGTGTCCTGCACTGAGACATATAAGGGGATGATCAGACCGTCAAACTGAACAACTTTCTCTATTGCATCGACATCAATCAAATTCAGCTGCTCCATACATTTGACTCGAGTAGGTATGCAGTTTTGTATGGAACAGCTGATCTAGAGATTTTAAGAAGGACCCAGTATAGGCGGATGATGAAGATATGATACCGTAAGGATATACATATATTATCTATTCGTATGCCGACATTATTTATGTTTCGTTAGTGAATTTAAAACGGTATTTATTTCAGAAACAACACATAAAAGCCAATTGTAATATTAATACTAGCTTTTAATATTCATGTTGAATGAATTTTCGGGGGTACGCGCACAAAGGGCAGTAGCGCTTCCGCCTACCCCATCTCCCTTCCCCCGTGTAATTTCTGCGAGGCCGCAGGCTGAGCCGAGACCGAAGCCGAAGGCCGTGCTACGCGTAGGAGATAAGCTCCGAAGCGTCCCCCCTGGAACCTGGTGGACCTGGTCTCCGGGGTCAATCTGCCCGCCGAGCGAGCCGCATGCCGAGCGCCCTTATACTGCGCAGTCCCTTATAATGACATGCTCAAAATGTTTGCCGGCAATTATACGGAATTGTTTTACATGTGTGTATATTATATACTCTATGCGAAATGCAAATTGGTTCAGTTACATCCTACTACGATTTCCAACAATTTTATTGTAGTTCCAATGAAAAATAGATGCAATAAACGTAAATTTCCTCGAGCGCTTCGACAAGACCGAAGCTAGGACACTATTTATTTCTTGTGAAACAATAAAACTGTAATGTACGGTGCTGGGAGCTTGCGAAATTGCTAATTTGCAACTATTTTGTCGTCAACTTACAATTTAAACGAGCCATTCGAGCTGAAAGCTCTCTTCGCCTACACTGTTAACTTCAGGAGTTCTCAAACATTTGATAGTCCAGATCCTGGACTATCCAGCCGTTTAATGCACTCCAGTTCAAAGTCACCCGAAGTGCTTACAACCCGAATTCATTTAAAGTACGAGTAAATAGGCTTCTTCTAGGTAATCTTGCTACATCTTCGACCCCATCTTTGTCCTGAGGATTGGGTTGATGTCAAGAGCAAACCCGTCTGTAGAAAACAAATTTTTAAATATTTGATCTGGACTCCAGATGGTAGTGACTGCGAATCAGAATATTCTGGTTTCGATATGTCGCGGGTTTGCAGGATTGCTTTTAAAATTCTTCTCAAGAAATATAACTAATTTCAATTGAAATCAACATTGTTTAGCATTCTTGTATTGCCGTACTTCAAACTATAAAAATCTGACTTCGGTTCACCTTATAAATGTGAATTTCCTACTTAAGAAGCTATCTTTACTTTTTGAGAGACCTGATAGAATTTAAACCTAATTTCTAAATCAGGATCCAGTTTCTATAGCCTAGTTATTATAGTTTTATTAATATACAAGATCCTTCTTAATATACTGACACTTTGTAATGGGATGTTCAGACCATCTGAACTGAACAATTTTCTCTATGGGACGAACATTCATCGCGAAAAGAAAATCTGCAGTCCCATACATTTGGCTCGAGTAGGTTTGCAGTTTTGTATGGAAGAGCTGATTTTTTTTCGCGATTTCCTTGTTGGTGCCATAGAGAAAGTTGTTCAGTTTGACGGTCTGATCATCCCCTTAAAAAAGTGTCAATATATTAAGAAGGACATAGGGTCCAATTTAATATCTTTGAAACATGTTTTTTTTATTTATTCATTCGCAATGTGGTTGGGCTTGGCTTCAGCTGACCTGATGGAAAGTGTAGATGAAGTCGGAGATGTAGCGCGTTTACCCAAAAAAAGTCTTTAAACTCTTTTTTTATTCTTATCCTGATTGTATTACCTTAGAAACGATTCTAATTATTAATGCGAGGATGCGAACCTTTTTGTGCGGGTTGTTGGAATATCGACTACGTATAGATGCAGTCTCTAAGTATTGTGTTTTTGTCAAAAGAATAATAACACCATTTATTATTCTCAGAAACTGTAATACACAATACTAGGGTTGCCAGATGGTCGGGATTCGTCTGGATTATCCTGATATTTCATATGATGTCCAGACTCTGTCAGTGTAGGTAACTGAATAATAAACCAGTCTAAACCGAACCGTGGTTTGAATTACACGTCACCTGTACCTTGACATGGCACAGTCGGTAAAAAGAGATTATATTGATAAAATAGTATGGTGTAGCATGTAACATACCTAAAGTGAACATTTCGAATAAAAAGTAAACATGGAAAGCGTATTAAAACCTCCAGCATCGTTTTGTTTCGCGGGTGATTCATCTGATGTATCGAGCGGGAACATAAGTGACGGTTGGATCAAGTGGAAAAAAAGTTATGATATCTATTGCAAAGCGTGTGAAATTAATAAAAAGTCGGCAGAAATACAGTTTAATATATTACTTCATGTAATTGGTGACCAGTGTAGGGAGATATTAGACCAATTGCAAGATAAACAGACCACGGTTGAGGGTGTTTTGAAAAAGTTGGACGAGCATTTCAAATTGAAGAAAAATGTAACGGTAGAAAGGCACAAATTCTTTACGCGGGACCAGAAAGGAAATGAGACAATTGAACAGTATATATTTGAGTTGAGAAAGCTATCTCAAACATGTGAATTTGGCTCCTTGCGTGAAGAGCTTATAAAAGATAGATTGGTATGTGGTATCGGCAGCTCAGCTTTAAGAGAACGGTTACTACGCGAAGAGGATTTGGACCTAAACAAAGCGTCTCAAATCTGTCATGCAGCGATAGCATCGAGAGTACAGTCACAAAACATAAAACGAGAACACGACAGTAATGTGTACAACGTAGTCGGTAATGCGAGAGAGGAGGATGATCAAGAGGTATGGGTCGTCCGTCAGCGAGCGGCGACGTCGGCGTCGTCACGGGGCAGAGGTGGCGGTGCCAGGCCGAGCGGGTGGCGCGGTGGCCGTGGCGGCTGGGACCGGCGCGGCGCCGGCGCATCCGGCTGGCGTACCGCGTCGAGCGCGCCGCCCCTGCCGCCGCCGCCGGCCGCCCCGCCACGCGTATGGAAACAAAGATTCGCAGCGGGCGTGAGGCAGTGCGGCTATTGTGGTACAGTGCATAAAAGAAATGAGTGTCCGGCATACGGAAAGAAATGTATGGCGTGTTCAAAAATGAACCATTTTGCGAAAGTGTGTGGTAGCATACATTACATTGAGGAATCCGATGAACAGGTAATATATTCAATTAATAAGTCACAAGACTGGAGTGCCGATTTAAAAATAAATAATAATATGGTAACATTTAAATTAGATACGGGCGCTGATGTTAACGTGTTACCACTATACCTCTTACCGAAACTTGGAATTTCTGAAAGTGATCTGATAAAGACAAATACAAAACTTAATGGATACTCGGGTGCTAAGATTTCGGTAGTGGGGAAAATCAACTTAAGGGTTTTTTTTTAAAACAAAACTGTACGTTTTGGAGTTTAAAATTGCTGACGTAAAGTCTGTTCCCATACTGGGACGTTTCGCGTGTACAGAGTTGGATGTAGTTAGACGAGTACTGTCTTTACAGGAAACAATAAACTATAGTGAAGTTCCAAGTTTCGTAGAAGGCTTTGATGATGTGTTTTCAGGGATAGGGTGTTTGCCAAAGAAATATTCAATTAAATTAAAAAATGACGTTATCCCGGTTGTCCACGCGCCGAGAAAATTACCGTTTGCGATTAGAGACGATGTAAAAAGGAAACTGGATGAGATGGAATCTCAGAACATAATAGCCAAGGTACAAGGTCCGTCTGATTGGGTCAGCAGTATAACAGTGGTCAAAAAACCTAACGGAGAGTTACGCATTTGTTTAGATCCAAAAGAGTTAAACGAAGCGATCAAAAGGGAACATTTCAGACTCCCGACCCTAGACGAGATAGTGTCAAAATTAGCAGGGGCGAAATATTTCAGCACCCTAGACGCCTCGTCAGGATTTTGGAATGTACCACTAGATGAAACCAGTGCTTACTGTACTTTCAATACTCCATTCGGCCGGTATAAGTTTCTGAGGATGCCGTATGGTATATGTTCAGCCTCGGAGGTGTTTCACAAGAGAATGTATGAATACTTTGATGACATAGAAGGGGTTTGCATGTATATTGATGATCTGCTTATTTATGCGAAAGATAGAGAGGAGCACAACAAAATATTAAAGAAAGTCTTGGAGAGGTGTAGAGAAATAAATCTAAAACTAAATAAAGGCAAGTGCAAGTTTTTACTGCAAGAAATAAAATATTTAGGGCATATTATATCAAAGAATGGCCTCAGTCCAGACAAGTCACACATCTCAGCAATAACAAATATGCCAACGCCACAGAACAAGAAAGATGTAGAAAGGTTATTAGGCCTCATCACATACGTCGGTACCTTCATACCCAATTTGTCGGAGAAAACCTCAGTGCTAAGGGAGTTATTAAGAAAAGAAACAGAATGGCACTGGGATAGAACACATGAAAAAAGTTTTGAAGATATTAAAAGTTGCCTTACAAACAGTCCTGTACTACAATATTACAATTTTAATATCCCTATTACAATATCGGTGGATGCCAGTAAAAGTGGCTTGGGTGCATGTCTCATGCAAAATGGGCTTCCTGTGTGCTATGCCTCTAGGTCACTAAATAAGGCTGAGCAAAGATACGCACAGATAGAAAAGGAGCTATACGCGTGTGTGTTTGCATGCGAACGTTTTTACGCATACATTTATGGCAGGACTGACATTACCATCGAAACAGACCATAAACCTCTGATCAGTATTATTAAAAAACCGATCGTAGATGCACCGGCCCGTTTGCAACGAATGTTACTAAGATTGCAAAAATACACATTTAAGCTAGTATACAAACCAGGTAAACATCTGTATATAGCAGATACGCTGTCCCGCGCGTACGAACCGGCCAGCGTGACTCACTCCAGCACCGACTCCATGCACGACGAAGTTTGTGCAATCACGCGCCGCTCCCCCGCGCTCCTTGCTTCCAACCTCACTGATTTGCAATTCATACGTTTACAAAAACAAACTGAGATAGACAGTGAACTGCTGAAATTAAAAAAGTACATCGCTAGAGGATGGCCAGACCACAAGAACGAAACTAGTACAGAAGTAACACAATATTGGAATTATAAAGAGGACTTGACGGTGGCGTACGGACTAGTCTGGAAGGGGGAAAGGTTAGTAATACCAAAATTGATGAGAAAAGAGTTTTTACAGAAGATTCATATAGGTCATATGGGCTTAGAAAAGTGCAAATTAAGAGCGAGAGAAACAATCTTTTGGCCGGGATTGAATAATGAGTTGCAAAATTATATTTCAAATTGTAACATTTGTCTAACGCATAGAAAAAGCAACCAAAAGGAAGAGTTACAGCTTCATGACAGACTCCCGAAAAACCAAACCGCGCGGTTTTAAAATTAATTAACACAAGCCGAATTAATAATTAGACTGAACATTGATGTAACTTGTTTTATTAATTTTAAATCTTTTCTGAGTAGTTACTTCTCAAGGATCAAAATTGGTGGATTCAGTAAAATCGAATGCCAAGTACATGTGGCAAACGTAAAAAATAAGTGTATATTAGGTTGTAACATAAGATAACTGGTATGCATGATTCTCTTAATAATGTGCCAAAAAAGTGAGGTTTCTTTGTCATTATTTTAATAGAAGTATTATTTTGATTTGTCTCGAAAGTAATCCCAAAATCCCTTAGACTACTTATATGAGGACTAGTTACGCGTGTAATTCTACTAACAAAATTTTCTGCCACTTTTTGCGGAGGGCGAGGTAGCACGAGATACGCAACTTTGAATTTTATTCCATTAGTTTAGATTCTAATTTTGAATGTTACAAATCATGAAAAACAGTGTCGTGTGAACACCAAACGTCATAAGTTCGAAATTATTGTTCCGCAATTATAGGTTGTCGCGTTTAGTGATAAGGTATAAAATTGAATGTAAATGCGTAAGATTTTTTGATCTTGCACGTTGGCAGAGGGGAAATGCTAAGGCGAGGCGGGTCCGCATATAAGTAGTCTAAGCAAAATCCTGATTTTTTGAAATTTGGCCAGATATTTTAGTCTTCCCATCTGGCAACCCTAAATATTACCTTCAGCATGGATGGGTAATATTTCATGCAACTCCTTTTGAAACGTCGTCCTTTGTAAATCATACGATTTACGATAGCCTAGGCCTAGGCTAGGTACGCTATCATAACTACTGCACTACGGTTTCATAGAAATTCCCATCCCCTCCAATTCCCATTCCAATTCCCTGTAAGCCTTCGACAAAGATTAATAACGACCATGGTACCTTATAGGCAGGTTGGTAAAATAGGAGTATATTTGAAGGTTCTAATAGCACTGGTTTCAATAGACATGCTTGTAAATACTGAGTCATCTTGATATGAACATTCATTAAGTAGAGCACAGTTTTGGTTTAATATTAGAATTCTAGTCCAGTAAAGTTACGGTGCGCCTGTATGGCGAAAGTAAATAATTGATAACAGCCTTTTTTAAATACTTTTGATTATAATTCTAGTTATCATTTAGATTGAAAATCCAATTAAAAATTATCTGACTCATTGTTGAAATAATTAACAAAGTAAAAAAAATCATGTTGAAATAGATTAAACAAATGTTTTATATCAGGAGTAAATCCAAAGAAAAATCACAACGGGACCTTTGTTTTTAACTTAGTAGAAATTACGAACTATTTTCGGAAATACTCAATTTTAGTACAAATGTAGCACAGTGTATGTAAACTCATAACAAAATACTACCTAACTACAAATAAAAAATATATATTGTAGTACTAAGAAATAAAATACGAAATTTAGTTGGATTCGTTAATAAAGTATCTTAATATCTTTGTTTAAACGATCTAGCAAAAAAATTGCTTCTTATAAATTATTTCCTTTCGCCCCGTATTTTTACTGGGCTATTCGAAGTAAGGCGCGGTTTATGCAGAAGAGATGTGTGGCGGTGGCGGATAGTCAAAGTATCACAATTATAAACCTTATAGTACGTAGCAAGGCGTCGTTTGGAGAATTACGCCCGCGTCTCCAGGCGACGTCACGTACTATAAGGTTTATATTGTGTTACTTAGATTATCCGCCACCGCCACACGTCTCTTCTGTATAAACCGTGGCTTAGGCACGTAGTTATAATGTAAAATCAAACCCTAGTGTCTTAGGCACATGCCCAATTAGATGGACATTGGTCTCGTTCTATTTCAGTGAATAAACTATGATTCCAACAAGAACGAGTTGTTTGGTTTTGTGTGTATCTATGTATAATGTCTCAGACAGGTCTATACTCCATTCAAAATAGAAACGAAATGTTAAGGCTATTTTGCATTACAGAAACAGATATTTGAAACTCTTCCTCTCACTTATTCTTAGAACAGCTTTAGTACCATCCAAGATAATTATGTCGGATAGTATATGTATCCAATAAATTAATTACATTTGGTAATTAGAATTTGCCAGAAAGCTAAATAGGAATCGGAAAATCTCGTCGTCCTTATTTGGAATGAAGTATAGGTTGTCATCACCTCATCATCGTCATAATAATAAGCAATTAACTGTTTATATTAAAACAATATTATAGTTACGATTTTAAAAAGAGTAGCCGTTATCTCTACATTGCATTAATTTTATGCATACATACATACATACATATACTCATGCCTGTGTCCCATTGGGGTAGGCAGAGACAATTGATCGCCATCGGCTACGATCCTGACATAGCTCTTTTACCTCTTCCACAGTCATAAGTCGTTTCATACAGGCTCGTCGGTTTCGGGTACATTTGATCTTACCCTTCTTAAGTAGGCTGTCAAAAAATTAATTTTATGCATCTACATTATACGTTAAAATGTATAGTCCATCAACACTATTAATATAATATAAACACGGATAGATTCAAAAAACATGAAAAAATCTCAGGTAAGTTTAATGATAATTATATCGATGTTATTATAATTTGTATGCAGCTAACTTTTATGGAGATAGTATAATATAGTCTAGCATCTAATATTAGGAACTAACTGTGCCCGGCATGCGTTGCAATGCCTTTTTTTCCGACACACACTTGGCCTTTTTTTCCCTAAAAACCTAATGCGGTCCATTACGAACAGTTTAACAAATTAAGATAAACAAAAAACCCGACTGCATAAAAACTTATTAACTGAAAAGAGAAAAAGAGAAAAACAAGCTATATATTCACTAATCAGCTATAACAACTTTGTTTGAGCAAATATAATTTGATTGTTATTAGGTAGGTATCGCAAACGGGGACAAAGAAAATTTTTGGTTGGTCATTGATTGGTTTGTCCCCGCCTGCAATACCTACCTAATAACATACATACATTCATACATACATATATACATACATACATACATACATACGCTCGAAAAACATTACCCTCCTTCTGGCGCAGTCGGGTAAAAAATTACCTAAATCTGTCCAGTCGTTCTCATGTTATAGCGTGACCAAGGGAAACATGGATTTTCGATTTTTCATACAAACGTTCGATCATTGCGTTCAGTATGGAAAGTCGAAACAAATATTTGGGAATTTCCTGTTGGTGTCTTTGGTAGATTTGTTCGTGGGAACAACAACCCCTTGAAGTAATACAACATTTTACCTTAACACCATGTATAATATACTTACTTGTATTAAAGTTTTACTTAACTTTATCGCCTAACTTTGAGTACCTCTGCTCAAAGTTCTAGATCCAGTTAAATTACTCTCGTTTCCTTGAAAATTCCATAAGATTTGTGCACCTTCAATCTCCAGTCTTTTAAACTTAATGCCATTCGAGCGAGTGGTTTAGAAAATCGGTATAATAATGAGATAAATTTATTAAATGAAGTGAAGCGAAAGTTTGAGATTGGTAGATGGAAAATGTTTTTATGTCGTTTATTTTTTAGAAAATGTTTTTTGAGATGTTAACTTTTACGAAATCAATTTTTGCCGAGTTTCATATACCTTATTCTAATGTATTAAATACGTCAAAGCCAGACAAAAAGACAGACATACAGATATACAGCGTCATTCTTAATAGGCTGACACTTTTTTAAGTGGATGATCAGACCATCAAACTAGACAACTTTCTCTAAAAAAATCTGCTGTATCATATATTTGGCTAGAGTAGGTTTGCAGTTCTGTATGGAACAGCTGATATTTTTTTCGCGATTTCGATGTTGGTGCCATAGAGAAAGTTGGTCAGTTTGATGGTCTAATCAACTTCTTTAATAAACTAAATTATTAAGATATACAAAAAAACCCGACTGCATAAAAAACCTATTAACTGAAAAGAGAAAAATAAGCTCTATGATCACTAATAAGCTATAACAGAAATATTTGAGTTAATATAATTTGAATGTTATTAGGTAGGTATCACAAACGGGGACAAAGAAGATTTTTGGTTGGTTATTGGCTGTATTGGTTGGTTGTATATCTTAATAATTTAGTTAATTTCATAATTTTTATTAGTCTTGTGTCGAAACGGTAACATAAAAGTACTAATATATATATATTTATATTTGGAATCGTCTATTCACTAACTTTCATTTGATATCCATATTGTAATTTTTAACAAAAAAAAATTGTGTTTTCCCCCTCTCATTTTTTTTTCGCAAACTGCATATTAAAATAATATAGCCTATGTTACTCTCACAATTTTTACGAATCTAATGACACCTCATACGTTAAAATCCATCAAGCCGTTTAGGCTGTAGGCCGTGCCAAAGAAATAGACATACAAACATACATACATACATACATACATACATACATACGCTCGAAAAACATAACCCTCCTTCTGACGCAGTCGGGTAAAAAGAGTCAGCACATTAAGAACCTAAGGACATTATTTAATTACCATTTGGTCCGCATGCGTACGTCTAGGGCGACCCCTTTCGATTTATGATTAATCAAAACATAAAATGTTCAACACGCAAAAAGGTCAAAACGCATAATGTTTGTAAGTAAAGCTAAAATGTTCAAAACGGAAAAGGTTCGAACTTATTAAGTCAGACGAAGCGTTTTTATACATGATACGTTAGTCCAGTCATTTTACGGTTTGACCCGGAACTAATTAAGAATTGATTTTTTTCGGTACTTAAATTAAGAGCCAATTTGAGCCTGAAATTTAAAAAGTCATGTCAGCAACAGCAGAATTTATCTCGTTCTAAAAAGCCTGACAGTAAAGTATTTTTTTAAATTTTTTAGCCTTTACCATTATAAACACTTCAAACACGGAGAGTAATTATTATTATCTACTCAGAATGCTTTGGAAAATGCATTAGTATTTTCGCAAACACAAACGAAAACAAAGAAAAATTACAAAACCTACCTATTTCTTGGTTTGCCTGCAATACCTACGTAATAAAATTCAAATTACATTTGCACAAATAAAGTTGGTATAGCTGATAAATAATTAAAGAGCTTGTGTTTTCTTTTCAGTTAATAGTTTTTTCATGCAGTCGTGTATTTTTTGTTACTAAATGGTGCCGGTTACCGTTTAAAAGTCCCATTCATAATTACTTCTCAACCCTTCTGACAAAATTTCGTTAAATGACTGGGCTAACGTTCCTACTTGGGCTTCAATCACATGAATTTTTATTACTTTATTCATTCTGATAAAGATTCCTTCCGTATTCGACTCCATTCGACCTGAATTTTCGTTTCGATAAGTGCAATGATCTATTCATGTGACGCCCGAATAGAATATAAAGCTATTGGAACACAATTTTCGATTCCACTGAGTTTTCTGAATAAGCGAAAATTTAAGTGAAAACTAAATTCTAAAGAGAAACTACTTTTGATCAAAGAGTGTAGTTAAAATAATATAGCCGTCTAGCATAGTTATAGAACGTGTTAATAAAAAAGCGTAAAACCTCATATATGTATGTATGTATGTATGTATATGCTCACGACTATATTCCCCGAGGGGGTAGTCAAAGATGTTCTGAAATCTCAGAGCATCCACGTTTCACCAGTAGTACCGAAACTGTGTCCAGTGTGACGGGGGGTGAGCCCGTCGCCATACATGCCAACTGATTTGTAACGAAATAATTGCATTGGAACAATAATTGCATTATTGAATTAATTAAAATTGAAAGTTATTCGCATTTTATCATGCAAAAATGATTTGCAACTAATGAAAGCGCTAGCTTGATTTCATTTCTAGGGTTCCGTAGTCAACAAGGAACCCTTATAGTTTCGCCATGTCCGTCCGTCTGTCCGTCTGTCCGCGGCTTAACTCAGAGACGCTTAGAACGCTGTAATTTGACATGGGTATACATATTAATCATGCTGACAATGTGGTCAATGACAATAAAATCTAATAAAATATTTTTTTAGGGTACCTCCCCTACACGAAAAGTGGGGATGTATTTTTTTTTCTCGTCTATCCCACGGTGTGGGATATCGTTGGATAGGTCTTTTAAAAATATTATGGGTGTGGGAAAACCATTTTTAGATTTAAGGATCCGCTAAACGGTTATATACAACGTGTTAATGAATAAGCGCAAAACCTCATACACCCTAACTGATTTATAACAAAATAATTAGATTGAAACAATAATTTCATTATTTTGATAGTTAAAATTTAAAGTTATTTGCATTTTAAGTTTTGAGGCAAAAATGATTTGTTATCATTTCAGCAATTAATGAAAGCGCTAACGTGCTCATGGATACATTTTAAGAATCTTGTTTTGGTAGTAAATAGGGTGCGAATCCCCGAGCGGTGGATTGAGATAGAGTTCAGTAAATTTTAAATTTTACAATCAAATTATTTATTATTTAAAAAAATTCCCTATGTTGAAACCATGATAATTCGATTCCGCTCTCGATTGTAGACAAACTACTTTCTAGTTTTGCGTTAATTCATTAACACGTTGTATATAACGAAATTAAAAGGAAACCTATCACAGCTAAGTAGGCTTTACAAGTTAACGAGTAATAGTCGACCAACTTGTAAAATGTACTTTTTAGACTTTATTAGCCGTTAAACCGTAGTATAAAACAAACAGCCTCCTTCTAAGTCCGTATATTGTGACGAACAACTACGGAACCCTACCCTGCGCGTGGCCCGACACTCACTTGGCCGGTTTTTGGTAGTAAGTAGGGTAGTGTGCCTGTGGGTTGGCATCTCGTTTAGCATCGAGTTTAGTAAATTTAAAATTATACGAACAGATTAATTTTGATATTTTGAAAAAATTTTACCTATGTCGAAACCTTGATAACTCTCCTCAACCTCATTTATACAGAAATCACTTTTTGAAGAAAGAAAATCTTTCAGTTTTCTTTCAAACAAAACGGTCACCTCTCCAAAAAAGTACTAGCAGGCCTGTCTCACACCACAGCTCAGATACGCTTGACGGCCGATCCCCATCGAGGGGTGAATGACAATAGGTTAGGTATACCGTGTAACCTTTTTGGTCAAATCTCATTAGACTTGCCGCCATTTTGTGAGTAGTCAATGCGAGACTTGAAAACCCTAGCGATGTCACGCTGCCAGCACGTGAAAGAATGAATGTAAAGAAAGCTTTCATGTCTAATGACTCGGTTAATTTTTGTTTGCACGCGCACCGTTTTTGGCGGTTGGTAGGTTATTCGCGAATTGTACGATAGGACGGGTTTCGAATAATGTTGCACCTTATTGCCGTGCAGAGAGAGTCGCTATTTATTTAAATCTGTTTCCGAAGTGATTTTTCTGTGCGTACTAGTATTTATTCTGTGGTACTAGTTCACTTTGTTAATTCAACTCATCCATACGCTACAAACATAAGGGCAATGTAGGATTTAAATACGTACAATTCGAATGCAGATACCAAATTATTCGACAAAATCTCAATCACAAGGAATGTAATCAAACTTAACAGATTTCCTCCTGATACATCCTACTGAGATAACACAGTTAATCTTTTATTCCACCATAAAAAGCTCTCACTCAATCCGGTGATGCGTAAAACGTAGGGATTGAAATTGGCGCATTTTAGAGGTACCGTAGGATGAAAGATTTGTTATAGGAGGTACCGTAAATATATTTACAAAAAATAAAATAATCTATTTTAGTTTTAGGATATATAAATCGATTATTTAATTATTAGTGAGAGCTGTTAGTTTTACTTAGTTTTCTTTTTTATTACCTATCGGATTATATTGTATCATATTATTTCTGTTTACCTAATAAATGCTAAATACACTCAAAATTCATGGTATCTCCGTATACAGGGTAATTAAAACTAAAGTCAATATTATGCTGAAAGTGGACCAAGATAAGATTACATATTAAAAAGTTAGTAATTTTGTTTGGCAGGATCAGGAAGCAGGAAATAGGTTTTATCTATACCTAGGAGTACTGACTGCCTAACAAGCGGTGAAAAATGTAAATACTCCTTGGCGGTAATGTTCAACCTTCTTCGTACGTTTTCTTCGTCATCTTTGGTTTGTCCCTTTCTAATCCAAAGACGAAAATAAAAAAATGTTTTTATTAAATTGTTTTTCTGATAGAAAGGGACAAACCTAAAACTTGAAACATCGACGTACGAAGAAGATTGAACATTACCGACAGCCTTGGCCAATTTTCGTGTTTCCATGCTTGTAAGGAAGATTGGTATTGGTATCATATCATATCATATTTATTTATTCATAAACAAATTACATTGTGTTTGAAATTAAAGCTAAAGAAAAACCTACTAAATCACATATAAAACACAAAATAATATTTAGTACCTATAAATTTACAACAATAATTCAACATAAAATTCATAATTTACATAGTTTTTCCGTATTACACAAGTATTCATTAGTAAACAAGTATTAGATTTTAAATTAATAATAATAATGTCATGTAATGTCAGAATTGAATTGATTTGAATGTCATAATACAAATTTGAATACAAATAAATTAATGATTCAACTTTATCACCTAATTATATTACAATTATACTACAATAAACTCATCTACCGAATATAAACACTTTTCTAAAAGAAGCGCTTTCAACCTGTCTTTAAAATTATTCAGGCTCATTTCTTCCCTATATTCAACGGGCAGTTCATTAAATAGACGTACAGCTTGGTAACGCGCACAATGCCGCATAACCTCGAGTTTAGGTTGTACATCTGATTTTAGAGCTTTGCGCCTCGTGGTCAACCTTAACGATCTTTCTTCTATACTCTCATACTTATATAAATTCTTCTTGAGGTCTACCAGAAGGACGAAAATGTAGAGTCCTATTCTTTATTATTCTAAGTTCTTGGGTAGGACGGTGCGGTGTTGATAAAGAAGTTTATTAACTAACAATCTCGATCAATATCCGACAAGCTTTGGTCCACAATAGGCTTTGCTTAGTCCTCCTCATAAGAATATTTCTCTCTACACTGTAACCTTTTAAGTAGCAGTAAAATTTCGCATCTCCCGAATAGGTCTGTTCCAAGTTTACGATGACAGAATCGCGATGTAACGCATAATCGTAATGATGACACGAAATAACTTTTAAGAGTTGATATATAACTGCATTTGTGAATTAATGTTGTTTACTTACTGGTATATAGACCATTTAATAGCTAGATCTAATCATGGCGGTAATTAATTGCATTTCAGCATTTGGTGTGGGCCCGGCATTAGAAAGAGTATCTAAAGTCCGGCCGCTGAAAGATTGCGTTTGACTGTTACCATAAAATTGTAAAAAACAGAATGAAAATATTGTTTACCTGTGCTCACTCTAGTACACAGGGCACTAGCTGCCCTTTTAAGTTCAAAAAGCTACTAAATAATGATCGGCATTTATAGTTTTCATTCAGTTTTTTACAATTTTATGGTAACTGTCAAACGCAATCTTTCAGCGGCCGGACTTTAGTACAAAAAAAAGTACGTACACTCCCTGCCCCCACTAATGTAGACAATGGTGTATTTCTGTCGCTCACGGACTCACTCAGTTGTTGCACATGCTTACTTATTCTTGTAAGTTTTTCCTTTTTATGTTTTTTTCTAAACATTAGGTTTCTTAGTCCAGGAAGCTGGCATAGGTATTGTCTAAACCTGGAGAACAGAATGCCTTACAAGCGGTGAAACATGAAAATAGGCCATGGCGGTCGGTAATGTTCGTCCTTCTTTCATAAATATCTGTCCATGTTTCCAACGTGTTAACTTTGTCCCTTTCTATCATGCGTAAAACCTATGAGGTCGCTGCGTCGAAATTGCGTCGTTGGATTGAAAGGGACGAAGTAAACACGTTGGAAACATCGAAGGAAACTTATACATACGAAAGAAGGACGAGCATTACCGAACCGGGTCATTCGATGATTATAAGGAGAATTGGCATCCATTGGTTCATATCCATTCCAGGCTATACAAATTTAAAAAAAAACTGTCAAAGAAAAAAGGCAGCCGGGCCACAAAAGAATCAATCCCATTCGGCGAAGTTTTTAATTTTTCAGTATTTTTCAAATAATTCTAGGAATAATGGATAGAAAAATCTGGTAATTTTATATACCTGCACTTTGAATCACAAAATCTCCAAATGGTTTTCGAATTTTGGTCCGTTTATCGTTAATCATAGTAATGTTGTCCATTATTATGATTAATGTGATCTATTGATGTTTAAATGCGTTTCGTAAGCTTAGATCAAAGTAATTTACTTTGATCTAAGTTCGCAAGTACTTCAGCAGTTCCATTTAGGATTACACTTTCATTCGGTTCAAGTTCACATTCTTTTGTAAAAGGAAATAAATGGTAAAAGTATCTTGAGAAAGATTTTTCTTCAGACAAGTTGTTCGGCGAAACTGTACTTTTAAAACAATGTTTCGTAGAAACTTCGGTGATGCAATCCGGTGTCACACTTTTATGCTTGAAACAGAAACTGTGACTATTACATACATTGTTGTGCTCTCTTTTTTATTAGCAACCCAGAGCATTTCAACACCTACCTATATTGACATACAAACTCACATAAACGGACCGTATAGATCCTCTTTTTTAGGTTCCGTAGTCAAACAAGGAACCCTTATTCTTTCGTCTGTCTGTCTGTGTGTCTGTCCGTCTGTATATCTGTATGCCCCGCCTCAACAACTCGCTCATTTTTGCACCTATTGAATCGAAATTTGGTATGAAGACTGTTAGGTATTAACTTGTAAACCAAAGACAGAAATGTTGTAGTTATGATGAAAACATTTTTTTTTAAAACCATTTTTTTTTATTAAACAAGCGAGGTATCATTGGATAGGTCTTGTCCAATGGAACAAAACTCCCATAGAAACTAAATCGTTATAACGCATCTGTCTCGAGATATCTGCGCTCAAAGTCAAAAATAGGGCGTACCTCTTATTTTATACGATGCCCCGTCCTGCTTTTACAGGTATCAAGTTATATTTTACAAGCTGTACTGAAAGAGGCTGTTAAGTATTTTTAACACCGATGTAATATTATTTATGACTAGCGGCAACCGCGACTCCGTACGCGCAGACGACTGTCATTAAATGCTCATAGCTTTTGATTGAATGGACCGATTGCCAAACTAACACTCAGTTGCACTCACGCTCATTAAAGTTAATACTCCATTAAATATCTTGCTGTCACTTTTTTTCTTGTTGACGTAGTAAAAGCTAGCAAGAGATTTAATGGAGGATTAGCTTAATGAGCGAGTCACGTTACAGGGTTTGCCCCGAACACTTGTCTTCCGCGAGGTGTTCGCGCGGTTCGCGTCTCAGCCTGCCACGAGGCTCCGCAATCCTTCTCAGTTGTGTTCTTACTCAAAAAAAAAACCTCGAGATTGGATAGATACTCCCTCAAACCACTTGACACTGGCGGAAATGCGGTGCTAACGCACAAGCAAGAAGTCCATTAATTATAAATGAAAAATAAAATAAAAAAAACTTAATGATCGTTTCTGCAACTGAGTGTTAGCCCTATGCTTTTGTGAAAACCTATTCTATCTTTAGCCTATTACCATTAAAGCTAAAAACGCAACCGGAAAAAAAGATACCTATTTGACGTAAATGTAAATGAAGGTAAATGAGGAAAATGCCTTAAATTCATTTACTAATTTAAATATTGAATAATATCCGAAAAGAAAGGGATTAGGGTGAAGGGGGATTTATTGAAAATTGTCAATATTGAGTTTTAGAGATGTTCCAACTAGAGAATGACTACCTATTAAACTTTGTAGTTATATGCAGCAAAGATTTTTAAATCCGTAATTTTAAGCCGTGGTGGTCCAGTGGCGAGTAACCTTTCCTGCCGTGCAGGAGGTGATGGTTGGATCCCCGTCCAGGCCGACTCGTACCAATGAGTTTTTCGTAATTTATCTACGATTTGTAACACCACTGGCTTTTCGGTGAAGGAAAACAGCGTGAGGAAACCTGCATGCATAAATTTCGAGGTATGTATTGTACCCATTGTCCATTACAAGTGGCGACGGGCTCACTCCCCGTCACACTGGACAGAGTTTCGGTACTAGTGGTGAAACGTGGATGCTCTGAGGTTTCAGTACATCTCTGACTACCCCCTCGGGGAATATAGTCCTGAGCATATACAGACAGACATACATACATAATTTTGGATATATCCTTGTTGTTCGATCCGAACAAAGAGCTGAATGTAGTACCTTGTCACTCATACTGCCACGTCAATAACGTTTCGGTAACTTCCGTACTGGTGTCGTGGGTTTTGGGAGTACGTGGCTGATTGAGGTGTCAAAAAACGCGTCTCAACGAGGGCTACAAAAAGAAAAACCAATTTTTTGATAAAACTCCGAAGCTTTTTTTGAAAATCGAAAATATTAGAATTATGCGGTCGTTTTTCGTCCGGTTTCGGTCAGATAAAATTCATAGTATCTCGAAAGGAAATGAGATGTTAAAAAAGTACTTCCTAGAGAAATGACTTTGGGTAATATTTAAACAAATATCGGAGGTGCGTATCACTGATGGGTTCTTCAGAAGTTGGTACATCTTATGTAGCGGGAAAAATGTTATTTCGTTTTTTTTTTAAACATACAAAATCATTTATGCATTTTCAGTATCCTACATGTGACCTTTATAAAGAGTACAAGGTTTTAACCATTCGACAACTTTTTATCCTCCAGACTATTGTAAAACACCATTCAAAACTTTATTATTATCCTGACCATGCGGTTAACAAGCGAAGACACGACGTTGTTTGTGAACCTGTTATATACAGGACGACCTTGTTTAGTCGTCACTCTTGCTTCCTTGGCCCGTATCTTTACAATACGGTCAATAAAATCCTGAAACTATATCCGATGACTAAATACCAATGTAAAACAACCCTAAAAAATTGGCTTCTAAACCTAAATTACGACGAAACCGAGGCTTTACTAACGGTCCCTCAGTAGTAGGCTTTTCTAAATTGATTGATGGGTGCTAAATAAAGTTTTCAATACACATAACACACACACACACACACACACACACACACACACACATACACACACACACACACACACACACACACACACACACTTAACTACTTGCTTAAATTTTGTTATTTGTTATTCCTATTTTCATTTGTTTTTCTCTAATTTTGTCAAGAATCCACCTCAAATGTTCGTGGAGAAGAGACCTGGTGGCCTGAAATTCCGATTAATTTCGACTTTCGGCACCAGTCTCCCCACAAGACTAGTTACATGTTCCTATTATTATCATTGTACCTACCTGTTGTATCCTTAACATGTGTTTTTGTGGTGAGAAAATAAATATTTATTATTATTATTATTATTATTTATTGAAATTTTACAACTAAAAATTGCGGCACTGGCTCCTAAACTAGTCAAGTCTGAAGGTCCGAAGCCAGTTCCTACCCACTACAGTGACAGTGAATGTAAAAACAATATTGGTTCTTTAAACTAAAAACACACTCCAAAAGAAATAAAAGTATAAAAATAAGAATACGTAATAAATATGCAGCTACAATTTCTATTCAGTTCATTTGGCAGATTCATTTTCAATATACCCGAAGGTCGTGTAAGACACGAGATCTGTGATTTTTTTGTGTCGATTTAATACCGATTGAATCGAGCATCAGCAGCGGTACCAGTTGTACAATAAGACCCCAGCGCCCGCGGCATGGTGCCTCGATAAACGTTTTATCGCGCCTGCTAACTCGTTCGTTCGCGCGCAAAAAGAAAGGGAGCTAGGGCGCGATAGGGCTTTATCGCGCCATCATGCCGCTGGTCTCCTACTCTCCTTTTAAGAGAAAAGACGGTCGGCAAGAAATTCGAAGAATAGGTATTTAACAGATCTATTATACTGTCGCGCTATTCCCGAGCAACCAAGCTAAAGTAACGTGAAGCGAAAGTGACAACTGCAGCGCAGACTGATTTTACCTATATAAAATGGACAAAATCACGATTTCAAATTCCCCTGTTTCCTCCTTCAACACTAAACCGATTTTAATAATTATTTCAAGAATAAATATATGAGAAAGACTTTGGCTATGTCTGTATGTTATTGGTTATATTCATAAAATTTGTTTGCTAAAGGCCACATTATTACAAGATTATAACACTTTATTGTACACACAGACACATTGATACAAACAATAGAAAAGACGTGTACAAAGGGCGAGCTTATCTCTTAAGAGAAGGCCCGTACAGAGCGGTAAAATTGTGAAATTTTTCGTCATTTATTTATAGTACCGAAAAAAACAAAACATAGTGACATAGCAGAGGGAAATACAGGGTGTAAGGAAAAGTATCATTAACCTTTAAACCACATACTCTACCCAACAAACTGAATAACTTTTACTATGGGAGCAAACCTGTTAGAACAAAAAAATATCATATTTCCCATAAGTTTGAATCGAGTAGGTTTAGTATGGGACAGCAGGTTTTTTTTGTTCTGTCAGGTTTGCTCCCATAGTAAAAGTTGTTCAGTTTGATGGGTAGAGTATGCGGTTTAAAGGTTAATTATACTTTTCTTAACACTCTGTATATTGTGTGGTAAAAATTTGTTTGCTCTAGTGTTATTATCCAGAGAGGAAACATGGGAATACGTTTATACAACGTGTTAATGAATTAACGCAAAACTAGAAAGTAGTTTGTTTAAAATCGAGAGCAGAATCGAATTATCATGTTTTCAACATAGGTAATTTTTTTCAAAATATTAAATAATTAGTTTGGAAAATTTAAAATTTACTGAACTCGATCTCAACCCACCGCTCGGGCACTTTCATCCTACTTACTACCAAAACAAGATTCTTAAAATGTATCCATGAGCACGTTATCGCTTTCATTTATTGCTGAAATGATAACAAATAATTTTTGCCTTAAAACTTAAAATGCGAATAATTTTAAATTTTAACTATCAAAATAATGCAATTATTGTTTCAATCTAATTATCTTGTTATAAATCAGTTGGGGTGTATGAGGTTTTGCGCTTATTCATTAACACGTTGTATAGAGTAAACGGCAATAGCCTTTCCTCTTAATGACGAGCGATCGACTGAGAATTTTCCTTGTCGATTTTAGTCGCCTGCCGCTTGCAGCCTGTTACCGTATTGCATAAGTCAAAAGCTAGTCTACTTTGTCGCTTGCTCGTTGTCACTTGTCATCCTACCAAAGTTTAATCGTCGTAGACAAAAGCTTTCGTCGCTACATCTCTAATTCAGTCTTCATTTGAATATTGAGTTTATTTTTAAATTCAATCTCATTCGTTTCCGTTTTCAAAAGATCCTCCTTATTTAAGGTTCCGTACCCAAAGCGTGAAAACGGGAAAAAATTCATAAGCCAACGCTGTGCGTCCGTCAGTCTGTCTATCCTACGTATTTAGGGCTGTAACTTTTGAACCGTAATAGCTAAACAGAAATTTTCACAGAATGTGCGTTGTTATGGCGGATTCACTAACAAATAATAAAAATGGCAAAAAGTTAAAAATAAGGGTCCTAATACAAGAAACTAGTTTTTATCAACGTTTTTTCTTCTCGCTCTATCGTAAAAATGGTAATACATACAAGCTTTTTACTTGGTGTGATTCTAGAGCAAACTCTACAATACATATTGTAAAAAATAATAAAAACCGGTGAAGTATGAGTCGGTCTCGTGCTAAAGGTTTTGGAGAAAACAAAACATTTTTTTTTATGTGGTGGTATGGTACGGAAACCTCGGTGTGCGAGTAGCCCGACTCGCAATTGACCAGTTTTTATTTAACTTATAAAAATGAGGAGGTTCGTAACGTTTTAAGTGAATGTTTTAACGTATCTGCTCCGATGAGTGCTTGCAATTACTTATTTAATTAAAGAGGGTGGCAGAGTTAAGTGGTACGATCTTAAGTGGTGATAATTAAATTATCGTGTCTACTTAATTTACATTTTCTCCAGAACTAAATGATAATAATTAATCTTAAATTTTGAATTATGCTTTAATTAGAAAATGAATTAATTAGACTTACTTCACATCGATCGCGGTGATAGGCGTATCTGTTTGGTGATGAATACATAACTAATGAAACAAGATTAAAATGGTAGACCCATTTTAACATTGCACATCCCTAGCTCATATGCTTAGCACACATTCCTATTATACATCCCCAGCTCATATTCTGAGCACACATCCCTATTGCACATCCCTAGGTCATGGCCTTAGCACACATCCCTATTACACATCCCTAGCTCACATCCATAGCACACGTTCCTATTACACATACCCAGCTCATACTCATAGCACACATCCCCAGCTCATATACTTAGTACACATCCCCAGCTCACATCCTTAGCACACATCCCTTTTACACATCCCCAGCTCATATTCTTAGCACAGATTCCTATTACACATCCCCAGCTCATATTCTTAGCACACATTCCTATTACACATCCCTATTACATATCCCCAGCTCATATTCTTAGTACACATCTCTATTACACATCCGATCCCTAGCTCATATTCATAACACACATCCCTAAGGACCGCCACATAGGTACAGTATGGATTTGAAATTCGGAGTGGAATTCTGGACGGGGCAAATCCATACGAAATAATATTCTGATTCGGAATTCCGTATCACGCATCTCTCAGACAGACAGAATGAACGAAAATATAAGGATTATTTCTTTGACTACCAAACCCTAAAAACCAGGTGCGAGCGAAGCGAGCTCGAGATTTTTCTGCAATATTTCTAAGACGTAACATTCTTTTTTTTCAAATTCATTTATTTTGGCGCCCCCTTAACTTGCCCCCGGGGGTGAAACCCGGTTTGACAAAGTCGCGGGCGCCGCGCCGCTAGTAGTTCACATAAAGTGTACAGAAGCGATTTGTGACCCGATGCGGCCCGTCGTAATATGCGCTTACCTTTATGGTGCAAACATTTTACTCCTTATTTTATCTTCCGGTAGTAAAGTTTTCCCCTTAGAAGAGTTTCGTGTTGGTAATTTATTGCGAGGCGCAATTGCAAAAATTTTCCAGGTTGGACGATGCATAGTGTTCCTAATACAAGTCCACCGGGCAAATTGGCTTTGTTGCATTTCATTGTAGTTTTAAATTGCACAATGCAAAAGACTGTACCCGCAAAGGGTACAAAATGTACAGTTTGTTTGAGTAAAATTTTTGCTGAGCTAATCTATTTCACATACGAGTTTTGTTTATAACAGGTTCTTAGAATATATTTAATAGTGAAACAAAACTATCCAAATATTTCCGTGTGCCGCGTGCAAATAACGTGCCGTGGTGGTCCAGTGGCGAGTAACCTTGCCTACCGTGCAGGAGGCGATGGTTCGATCCCCGTCCTGACCGACTTGTACCATTGAGTTTTTCGGAATTTATGTACGATTTGTAACACTACTGGCTTTGCAGTGAAGGAAAACATAGTGAGGAAACGTACATGCTTCTATTTCGAGGCCTGAATTGTACCCACTGTCCATTATGTGGCGACGGGCTCACCCCCCGTCACACTGGACAGAGTTTCGGTACTACTGGTGAAACATGGATGTTCTGAGGTTTCAGAATATCTCTGACTCCCCTCGGGGAATATAGTCGTGAGCATAATAATATGCTTATGCAAATATTTCCGCGGCGGACTTTCGAGTCTGCGAACAGCGGAGTCGACCACTCACTTGCTTCTCGAATACAGAGGTTATACACGGTGTAAGGGACAACCAGGGACATACGGTGCATTCAGACTATCAAACAGAACAACTTTCGATGGAGACAACATCAGGAAATGCGATAAAAAAACTGCTGCTTCATTCATTTGAGTCGGGTAGGTAGGTACAGCATTTTTGTATGGAAGAATTGATTTTTTTTCACGTTGGTTCTATGGTCAAAGTTGTTCAATTTGGTGGTCTTAATTCACCGTTATACATATTTAACGAGGTGTTTCTAACTATTAAACTGAACAATTTTCACTAAGGGAACGACACTGAAATCATGAAAAACATTCAGCTGTTTCATACATTTGGGTCAAGTCGTCATTGACGTTTTCTATGGAACAGCTGATTTATTCCGCAATTTTAATGTTCGTCTCGTAGAGAAAGTTGTTCAATTTGATGGTCTGATCATTTATAAAAAAACCGTCAGCATACTAAATTAAGAAGTACGCTGTATAATACAACTCTGTTGTAAAACCTTATTTTTCTAAGATTTTTAAAGCTATTACAGTTAAATTTATGCAGTCATCTATTTTTAATGTAAAATTAGTTTTCTGAAACTTGTTCAGTAACAAGTAACTAACATTTTAGACCTAAATAAACAGTCCATTAAAAAGTAAGCGATAAACTTAGGTTTCAACAATAGCTAGAAACTAACCTTCACTTTAGACCTGCACGTCTAGTATCATTTCTCTACACGCGCGCGACGCGCCTTCGCTGCATAAATAATAACCTGTCCCCGCGATATTCTGAGTGCGAAAGCCGCGCTTGCCGCTACATGTATTACGGAACAAAGCCGAGTCGCGCGCAAGAAGCGAAATTATGCTAGACGTGCAGTGGTTCTTAAACTTTTCAATCTCGTTATCCCAATAATACAAGCAAAGAATTATCTTTACCCTTTCAAGAAAATATGTTCAATACTACGCTTTCTTCTTTTTACAAAGGAGAAACTCTTACTTTACTCTTTTTACTTTGTTTTTCACAAAGGAATCATGTATATCAAAAATATATTAGTACATACAGAAATACACGACCCTAATATCTTTCGGAATGATAAAAATCTTAGCTACAACTATCAACTACCTTTATAAGTACTTATTATTAGTCGGATACAAGGCACGAAGGAAAGAAATGAAGAAATCTCTTCAGAGATAAGGTGTCCCTTTGTGCCTCACTATTATGGTGGCTTTCTTCTGTATTTCCTATACAATAAAGTGTTAAATAAATAATAATTATAATCCCCTTTAAGATTATCATCTTTCATAGCTTCCATACTTCATTACAGTACTGGTTTCATGAGCTACGATTTTGCCGGTGGCGCAATTGTAAGTGAAATCTGCACCGCTAGCATGCCACCCACGACAAAGCGACAAAACGAGAAAAAACGTCATGCTCTTTTTGGCACACGTAAAGAAACAGAGATGGAGGCATATCTTGATTTTTTCGTATTTTCGGGGGTGGCATGCTATCTGGAGACAATTCATATACTGGTACTAAATAATTGTGGGTCTAGGTCTTATTAAGGGTTCCGTACCCAAAGGTTGAAAACGGGACACTTACTAAGCCTACGTGGTCCGTCCGTCAGTCTGTCTGTCCTAACTATTTAGGAACTCGTTTTATCATCGTTTTTTCTTCTCGCTCTATCGTAAAAACGGTAATAGATACAAGCGTCAAACTTGGTGTGATTGTAGAACAAACTCTACAGTACACAACAAATAATAAAAACCGGCCAAGTGTCAGTCGGTCTCGCGCTAAAAGTCCCGAAGAAAAAAAATTTAAGTTAATATGTTGTGTGGTGCGGAACCCTCGGTGTGCGAATAGCATTTTTTCAGGCAGTTTTTCCACTTGCCATTCCTTCTAATTTTCATTCTAGCATGGTCTTAGAAATATTTTTATTACTCCCTTGGGGGTAATTAACCTACAGTTCAAATACCACGACCTCAGACCTAAACAGAAGCTATAGGATCAAGTTTCAAGGTTCAGGGAATATTCGCAAAACTCCTCCCAGCGTTTATAGTCGGGGAAATCTACGAATTTTTGTATGGAGAAGGTTGCATTAATTACACTTTTGGTGATAATTTGGAATATAGTAGATAAATACCTGAAAAACATAAATTCTCAATAATCCCCAATTTTTTATTGTGTATTATTGAATAATTAAGACATTTACAAAACATAAAATTTCGATATGGACAAAAAATGGAAAACTGGTGATTTTGTACAGGATGGCTTCATTCAATACGTTTTACTTGTAACAATAACAATCCCCCGGAAATATCGTAAAATTTTTAGTAGATATTTAATATTTTGTAATTCTTCAAAAATTATAACCTCAAAACTAAATAATTTACGGTTTGTTAATATTCATTAAATTTGCCTTGTGATAATTAAATCTCTCTTTTGCTAGTATGCTGGAAGAAATATCTTTCGAAATAAGCTTGCCCTTTGTACATTTATATCGATTTTAAGGTATTTCTCAGGTTCCTGAGCCAATATAACCACGAAATCTCGACAACAGTGTTATAAACTAACAGTAATATTATTGCAAACACAATTTACTAAAGTGTCTTTAATGCAATCTCAAACCTTATTTTTCCTAGACTATTAGATAATTAAGATTTTGTATCCTTAGGGAGGGACCTCTCTCAATCTAGAAGGGTAAACAAAATAATGGGATCGCTAGTTATTTAAACATACGTTGTGATAATATTACGAAATGTGAAGGTTAAGGGTTAATATTAGAGGGTTTTAATAATTATGATAATGGAATGTTTCGGCTAAAACTTGAATAATGGAATTTTAGTCGCAAACAGCGAAATATCAAACATCGCATCTCTTAATCCCTCGTGAACATTTCACCAGATCTTCAATTTACCAAATTTTTATATACCATAGATTCTCAACCGAAATTACAAATAAAACACTAAATTCCAAAATACGATAGGGACGATTATCTAAAGGAATCGTACCAAGTTCAACTTGAGGAGGGTGGAATATTGTACGCGAAATTCTTACAGTGATACCCAGGAATCCAGCTAGTATATTTAATGGAGTGCGTCAAACCATCAAACTGAACAACTTTCACTAAGGGACCAACACTGAAAACGCGAAAAAATATCAGCCTGTTCTATACACTTTGGTCGAGTCACCATTGACATTTTGGAACAGCTGATTTTTTTTCGCGATTTCAATTTTTATCTTATAGTGAAAATTTTTCTGTTTGATGCTGAATCATACCTTTGACAAATCGCTCACTTTGACAAAAAGCTTTTCCTTACGCAGATAACCCTCTTAAAGCTCAATTCACATTCCTACGGACGTGCGGGCGCGTACGGGCGCGGAGGGTGCAATGTAAAATAATACCTATTTTAATACCGATAGAGTTGACAGAGAAAGCTCCGTACTCTGCTCGTATGGACCGTACTGGCGTTCTCTCTGTCAACTCTATCGGTATTGAAGCATGCATATGCTCACGACTATATTCCCCGTGGAGGTGGTCAGAGATGTACTGAAACCTCAGAGCATCCACGTTTCAACAGTAGTACCGAAAATCTGTCCAGTGTGACGGGGAGTGAGCCCGTCGCCACTTGTAATGGACAGTGAGTACAATACATACCTCGAAATTTATGCATGCAGGTTTCCTCACGCTGTTTTCCTTCACCGAAAAGCCAGTGGTGTTACAAATCGTACATAAATTCCGAAAAACAAATTGGTCCGAGTCGGCTTGGACGGGTATCGAACCATCGCCTCAAGGTTACTCGCTACTGGACCACTATCTGGCTATCGTATTGAATCGTATATCGTAATCTAATACCGTATCGGTATTGAAATAGGTAAGTATTATTGTACATTGCACCCAGCGCGTCCGTCCGTGCCCGTCCGTCGTAATGTGAATAGAGCTTAAGGGAATATAATTCGGAGCGTGTTCCATACAAACGAAGTCTGGTGATAATTTCAATACTAACCAATTAAAGTCAATGAAAATTTTCAGAAACAATCTAAAAACTAATCTCTATGCTTTTATGAAGTCAGATTTTCGTTAATATATCCATACAAAGATCCAAGATTTCCATACAAATCTTAAAGAAATCCTAGCATTAAAGCATAGAGATTAGTTTCTAAATTGTTTCTGAAAAACGTCATTGACTTTAATTGATTAGTACTGAAAATGTCACCAGATTTCGTTTGTATGCAGCGTGCATTTACGCATTCGGAATAAACTTCTCTTCAGAATTTAACGTATTTAAGTTCACACCCTGTATAACGAAGTGGAACCAACTAGACCATTACTTCATGTTACGACATACATCCAGGACGTTACTAAGTTAGCATTACTGCGACGTAGTCGCGAGCTGTCCATGGAAAGTGTTCTACGAAGTTATACTTTACCTTCAAAGAGACCAACTTTGTAGTTGCTGGCTGGGTATATTCTCTAGTTTTTCACGCTTGAAGATAACCTGCCTTCTTTAAAATTCGAACGTTTTTATAAGATAAGATAAATATTCTTTATTTGCACACCAAAATACACAAAAAACAACAACAATATACACGAACAAGAAGGGTACAAAAGGCGGCCTTATCACTAAAAGTGATTTCTTCCAGACAACCAGTAGCACAATTGCTCATCTTACAAGATAAGGGGGCATCCATTAATTACGTGAGGTTAAGGAGATCACAGCAAATATCACGTTTTTTTTTCATCAAATTACTGCGAAAAATTTCGAAAAAAGTAGGTTTAATTAAGTCAAACATGTTTCTCCAATGAAACATGGCAAAATTTTAAATAAATCCAATGAAATCAAGTACAGATTATTAACGCATTTACACAAAAATACGCACTTTTAAAAATCTCACGTGATATTTGGGAGAGAGGGGGTGAGCCAAATCTCACAACATCTCACCAATGAGGGTCAAAAAATTAAGCTGAAAACATATGAATAAAATATATTTTGAATAAGTTTAAGTTTAAACATGAGGCCCTGATCATGTTAATTTAAATCATAGATGTTTAATTTTAAACTAATTTCAGTTCTAATCACATTGCGATCCAATTACTATTCAACTGGGCTGAATTCCGTATTGCTTTAACCTTGACTTATTTACTATGTGACTGACAGCCTTCAACGTCTGAGCGATCTGTCAAAACCAAATGATTAGCGCGATACCGAGGGTGTTCAATCAAAATTGTGGTTTGCATGCGGTCCAATCACGGCTCAGTGGAGATTTATATAGCGCGATCGGTCTCCTGGTCTACTTCGATATATAACATAAATTCATAATGTATGCATTTTCTGAATAGGTCTCATTATTTACCCGACTGCGCCAGAAGGAGGGTTATGTTTTTCGAGCGTATGTATATATGTATGTTTGTATGTCTATTTCTTTGGCACGGCCTGCAGCCTAAACGGCTTGATGGATTTTGATGTATGAGGTGTCATTGGATTTGTAAAAATCGTGAGAGTTACATAGGGTATATTATTTAAGATTTAACGAATTCTACGAATTAAAAAGGAGAGGGGGAAGAAACAATTTATTTTTGTTAAAATTACAATATGGTTATCAAATGAAAGCTAGTAATCAGACGATTCCAAATATATAAATGTTATGGTACTTTTATGTTTTCGTTTCGACACAAGACTAAAATGTATGAAATAAACTAAATTATTATGATAAACAAAAAACCCGACTGCATAAAAAACCTATTAACTGAAAAGAGAAAAACAAGCTCTATAATCACTAATCAGCTATATCAACTTTGTTTGAGCAAATATAATTTGATTCTTATTAGGTAGGTATTGCAGGCGGGGACCAACCAATCAATAACCAACCAAAAATATTTGTTGTCCCCGTTTGCGATACCTACCTAATAAGAATCAAATTATATTTGCTCAAACAAAGTTCATATAGCTGATTAGTGATTATAGAGCTTATTTTTCTCTTTTCAGTTAATAGGTTTTTTATGCAGTCGGGTTTTTTGTTTATCTTAATAATTTAGTTTTTAAATTTAATTTTTCATTTCATTAATTAATACATTATTTTGACAGGTTTACACCCAAATTGATAAATATAATTACCTACTACTAATTAATTAGCTTGCCTTACTTAAATAGTAAATATAACGTGGCCTCAGAGTTCACCGTTTCAGTATTTGCTAGGCTGTCACTTACACCCTATATAATTGAAGTTTTCTTAGCAAGCGTACATCGCTAGCTCTGTAACATAGTAATCCGTGTCTCTGTTATAAAATATCCTTGCTACACAATATTCTGCATACCAAATCCATTATGTTGCCTGCTTTATTAATGAAATTCAATTCTCATATTGTAAAAGCAACCTAGCTCAGAATCATTATCAGATTATCGAGAATACTTACACCTAGGGGTAGACCTATAGTAAGTGCATTTTACTACACGCATGAGGCGTATTGACTATGAGGAGAACATAATGAAGCATACTCTATTACTCTACCTGTTTCTAGATGGTTTCTAGTTTGTAGTGGTTTCCAGCAGTAATTTACTTTACAGTTGTGCTAGAATTGAAACTCAATTTTTTACTATTATGATAATTTCTTTTTTTCTTTTTTGTATGTCACTTGATGACTACATGGTGAAATATTGATATCATTAGCATCCTTTTAAACTAAGAGTATACCCATCAAATTGAACAAAAAACAGCTGTTCCATACTAAACTGCAATGCCTACTCGACTCAAATGTATGCAACAGTATGGGACAGCAGATTTTTTTTATGCTCCGATCGGTTTGCTCCCATTCAAAAGTTGTTCAGTTTAATGGGTAGACTCTTAGTATAAAAGGATGCTAATTATATCAATTTCTCTGTATGTGGTTATCAGTCGTCATAACAATTTGAATGTTTAAGGTAGTTGCAGAGTTGTCAATTTCATACAAAAGTTTTATAATATTGTATATTATAATATTATACTATTATATATGTTTTATAATTATAATTTCGAAGATATAACGCTTTGAAAGTTAGAAAATTTCAAAGCTTAATATCTTCGTAATAATATTATAAATTACAAATGTTATTTAATACGCGGCATCTAGATTTTCTAAATTATTTTTCCATATATAAAATATTACTTATAATTGTACCGGCTTCGCCTATTACGCGTCGAACTTTTGTATGAAATTGACAACTCTGCAACCACCTTAAGAACATTTTTAAGTTCCGCCCAAGAAGCTGAGTACAATTATTTTTATTGGAATTTTTTTAATTTGGTATGACTAGTAATCCAATCCTCTAGAAGCCCATTATTGAAATAAATAACATCAGACTATTATTATTAAAATTGTTGGTTGAGGGCCTTAACAGACATATGCCTTTGCTACTGCGACCATCGCTGGTCTTTAGTGAATGCCCCTTTTATAGTTCCCTGCTGATCCCTACTGCAGTCAATAACTGCAGCAGATTTCCAATAGGGAGAGTTTCATCTGGTGCCAAAAACGGTCTACCTAGATGGATACTTCGTTTGTACATGAGTGGGCCACACTAACATAGCAGATGCAAGGGAGTTTCCATCTCCTCCTTTCAGAATCTGCGGCTGGTTGAGTCATTTAGTTTCAGCGTGTGGATATGTTTATTGCAGTGGCCCATGAGAGATCTCACTATTGTGCACATTTTGTCTTTGTTAAGAGCAAGTAAGTTCGCAAGTTTGCGATTATATGTATAACATCAGATAACATCAGACCAATCTAAAAACTCGCGAGGTAACATCCTTTTCCAATAAAGCTAGGCAACGTAACATTTTCAGCGCAAACATCAAAAACAACCTTTATTGCCTATAACGAAACGAATCACTGGACATTCGAACTGCTACATTGTCACTGTATATTAAACTCAATATAGGTGAAATTGTTTTGGTTCTATTCATGAACTGTAGCGGTGATAGTTGCTGACATTGGGTAATAGTATTTAGTTCTACATACAGAACGGCCACTCCCCGTCCCTATCTGACTCCAGATACCCCACCTCACCACACACTTTCTGGGGACACTTTAGGCGAGCCAAGCAAGGGAATTCAGTCAGGCGTACGCACCCGTAGTATTTGTTTACTTTAAATTGAGACTTTTCAGTGCATAAAAAACGTTGAAAAATAACGTTAAATTCACATTTTCAGTAATTCTTTAGCTCAAACACTATTTTTAATAACAGAACGAATAATAAAAGTAACGAAATGTAGATGATGTTCATACGATGCGTGGTAAGTTAACCCTACACATATATCAAGGACAATTTGCACCAAATGAGCATGTGCAAACGCCATCGTGTCAAAACGTTGTTTGAAGTACTGGACCTGTGGTATAGGTATGACGTTGCTTCAGTCTTTGTCCATTACCAGTTTCCGGAAAGCAATGTAATTGCAATAAAATGAAAGAAGAGGGCAATAGTTTCTCCTGGTTTAATCTTCTTCTTATGAGATGGAGATCTTTGAACAGGCTTCGAAACCAGGTCGGCTGAAGTAAAGAAAACCTGTCTATGTGGGCTTTCATCGACGGATTGGACCTCAGGTGTGTATGCGGTGTTGCTCCTCTGAATATGGCACACATCATGTCTTGTACACAAGACTGTTCGCAAGTTTGCGTTTGTAACTTTTGGTAAGTGATTTGGAGAGGCACATGCATGGGGTGTTAGATGAGGTCGCACCCTTCAATTTCGAAATAGATCTGGATCTAAGATGGAGAACACAGACGCAGGGCCCAATCAACACATTATTCATGTTGTTTAGCATGTTATTCAAATTTTTTCCAGCCCTGTATTTACCACATGGATAGCACTACCAGCAGGGTCATATGCGGCATAAGCCATAAGCGGCAGGAAGGGCAAGATTAAAGATGGGCCATAGTCTGAAGAACAGCACCGCAGTCACACCTGAAGTCCAACCCTCACTGTACTATGTTACAGTGTTAGGTGTGTCTTGTGTCTGTTGATCAATAAACTAAAGTGGTTATAGTTGTCTTCGTCTTTGGTCAACAAAGTAGTCACATCAACTGCATTCAGATTTGCTTGCCATCAACACCCCATGCATGATGACCCCCGGTTTGCCTCAGACAAGCCTACTCGCATGTCGGAGGTTTTGCCCATAAAGGAATAGCTCAGCGGTCTCGGCAGGTCAATTGAGCGCGGTGTGGTACCCTTCTTACTGAATTCGCTGTTAGGCTACGCGCGCAGATAGACCGGGCCGGCTCGCGCACCTCTCTGCCCCCGCACACCGCGCTCCTCTCCGCCCCCGCACACCGCGCTCGATTGACTTGCATTGACTGCTGAGCTGTTCCACTATATTATAATTACTCTATGGTTTTTCCTATCGTCCATACGTTTTATTCATGACTTGTACCTAGCTCCAAACAGTTAGCAACGTCATAATTCAGCTAACGCGATTAACTCCACTAGGGGCCAGATGCAAACGAGGCTTCAATGTTTGAACTTAATTACTCGATTGCCATGCCCGGTTACTGGTACACGTTACAATCATGTTAGTCGCGGATAAAGATTTTACCGTTGGAATATTTACCAACAATTTTTCATGTTTGTTTATGTTATGGGATCAAAAGTCTGGTGGGAATATTGACTTACCAACTACTGGACGTAGCGTCCGCGCTCAAAAGTGTCCGAAACAAAAGAGTAATAAAACGCATAAGGAGTAACAATTATGCGCCAGTCTTCGTTGTTTGATAGACCGACTTCGCGCACGTCTAGTCCTGGTGCCGCTGTGCTGTAAGAATTTGTAAAAACTACGCAAGCAACATGAGAAAAGAATTTCAAAAGTTTCATTGTTTTTAGTTTGTTTATACAGGGTCCTTCTTAATATGCTGACACTTTTTTATGGGGGTGATCAGACCGTCAAACTGAACAACTTTCTCTATGGCACCAACATCAAAATCGCGAAAAAAAATCTGCTCTTCCATTCAAAACTACAAACCTACTCGAGCCAAAATGTATGGGACATCTGTTTTTTTTTCACGATTTCGATGTTGGTACCATAGAGAAAGTTGCTCAGGATGATGGTCTCGTCATCCCCTTAAAAAAGTGTCAGCATATTAAGAAGGAACCTGTATTAACTAAAACGTACTTACGTTTACGAAAGTTAGTCTAGGACACTTTTTAGATAATTTTGTATGAGACCCGGCGTATTTTGTAAGTCAATGGGTTGGAACGGATTTCTGAATTTAGAATGGTCATTGAGAATCTTGACATCTCCTATGTCGACCTAATCGATGCTGAATCCTTATAAAATCAATTCAATTCAATTCAATTTTTGTTTAGTGGCATCCGATGTGTTATCACAATTCAGCCAATGTCTCGTTATGTGGATAGTATATGAAGGAAAATGATCAGTAGTATTTATTAAGTCTAGAGTGGCAGTTTTGCCTATGTAAGTAGGTTATAATCTCAAGTGATTGTTTTAAGGTTAAAACACAGAAGAGTTCACAAAATGGTGGAGCCACGTGCAATACCAACGCGCCGATACGCACGCGTCCGTACTCCGCCAGAATTGCAGCGCGACTCTTTATAAAAATCGGTGTCTCAAATATACGGACAGCGAACTTGAAGCATTGACTTGAAGCGTTGTAAAACTTTCGAGTAGACTTTAAAGTAGTAACTACTACTCGAGAGTTACAAATTAAATTTATTATGAATTGGGTTTTAATCTAAAGTTGTAACGATTAAGTTTGGTAATATTGTCTAGAGTAGGTTCTGGCAGATTTTTTCTCGATTTCGGTTTTGGTCACATAATAAAAGATATTCAGTTTGATGGTCTAAACTAACCCACCCCTTTAAATATTACTACACTCCATTCCAAATAGCACCGAAATTTTAAGGTTATTTTGAGTACAGAAACAGATCTGAAACACTTACTTTCACGTATTCTTAGAACAGCTTTTGTACCGTCTAAGATATGTCATATAGATCGTCTAAGATATCTCACAGATAAATAAAGTATATTTGCTAATCAGAATTGGCCAGGAAGCTAAATAGGAATCGAAAAATCTCTTCGTCCTTATTTGGAATGAAGTATAGTGTGTTTTGTTACACCCTGTAAACCTAATAGCTCAAATCATAAACGTCACAAATGTGTTAGAATATTGGAAGCCACCGCAAGCCGCGGTGGCTAGATAGTAACTTTACAATGCAACGTTGCAGTAGGCTTTTGTACACTGCCGCTGAAATTAGCTAATGTAAAAGCATTGCATTTCAGCTCCGCCAGTCGCTTTGTTCAGGAAGTCGGGAGCTTGTTATTCCTACTCCTCCTGACTCCTTTGATATTAAAGCTGCACTGTTATATACTTTACATCTCAAACGCACTTGTTTCATTTTGAAAGTAGGTAAAAGTGTACGACAAAAGTGGCTCGTCTAAAGCTTGACGGCCCGATAGCACAGTTGATAGTGAACCAGCCTGCTGCGCGAGGGTCACGGATTCGAATCCCGTAAGGGAAAAATATTTGTATGCTATGCCTCCACACATATTAATATTTGTACCAGAAACATGGATTGTATCTACATTATATATTTTATATCGTTGTCTAGTCTTCATAATACAAGTTCAGGCTAGATTCTGGTACTTTCAATGTGACCAGATAATTTGTGTGACAATTAAAAAAAAAAGTATCTTACTAATTCACTGTACTTATAAATAAGATCACCATTTGTATCATCAATGAATAATTTTCTTTAATTTATTTATTTTCGTGATTTCGCTGTTGGTCCCATAGAGAAAGTTTTTCAGTTTCATAGTCTGATCATCCCCTTAAAAAAGTATAGATAATATTTATTCAGGATAGACACACTAAGGTACGAAATTTAGTTACGAACTGGACACAACGAACCAAAGACCTACATACATGAAACTAAATACTTTTTTTAAAGTAAGCATAATATCCACGTACTTAAATTAAAATAAAAAAACGTCGCTGACGGCGTTTCGACGCATAGTACCAGAAACGTAAATTACCGTACACGCAAAGGACCATGTTTTCAACAGTACACTACCAGATACGCAAACGACCAGAATTCGGTGATATTTTACAGATAATTCTTGATTTATAGATATCATGTGGTCAGCAATAGTGCGTCACGGTATTATAAAAGGGTCTGAGACAAAATGAGGAAAAAATCATAGGAATTTAATGGAAAATTATTGCTAAGATTGCAAAAGATCGTATGTTTTGCGTACGATTTCCAATATGATATCGTACATCGTATCAAAGTAAGGTTGACAACACTGAATACATCGAAGTGGCTGTGGTATGGTTGATTGCTTTCGACCACGGCGGCTACTTCGATCAACAGACTAAGTAAACAGAGGACTAACGGTAGTTACAGTTTCAGACTTAAAATGCAAATGAATGCGACCAATGTGTGTTTACCCTTGTCTATTTAGTACTACCACTGTAACTCACAGTATACCCAAATGGGTATATACCCGGGTTTTTCCCCGATGGGTATTTACCCGTCGCCCATCTCTAGCTGAGAACTTGTAACTAGGTATCTAAATTTATTTGTATATTTCCATAATTTTCGTTTTCTTGGCAACAGTATAGATAGAAGTAGGTATTTAATGAATATTATCAATGAACTAAGCATGTTAAAATTGTACATACAAAAGGGGGAGACCGCAAAACAGCATTTGTGCTCAGGCTCCACCTGTTCATTCAGGAAATGTTGATGATCAGTGTTAATAAGTGTATCTTTTCTGATGAATAAATATCTTTTTATTTTTTTATTTATTTACAAACAAGTTGGAAAATCCGTCACCAGTCAACACTGAGCCTACGTCGTGCATAGTAGTAGGTAGCCCACGTAGCCCACTATATCTCAAAATTTTTAGTGACAGTGGGAGGAGTGAGACTAGACTCTTAACTTTTACTAGTAGCTCCATCAGTTTATTTCATAAAAGTAAATAAACAGAATATTCTAATCCGCAACGTAAGCTTTGCTAAACTAAAATTACATTAATTGTCATATCAAATAGGAACGAAATTTTAAGGCTTTTTTGAATTAAAGAAAAAGAGATTTGAAACACTTACTCTCACTTATTCTCAGAGCAGCTTTAGTAAGATATTTCAGATAGTATATCTTTCAGATAAATAAAGTATATTTGCTAATCAGAATTGGCCAGGAAGATAAATAGGAATCAGAAAAGTATAGATGTAATGTTAAATGCGTTACATACTTTAGGGGATGCTTCAGACCATCAAACTGAACAACTCACGCAATAGGACCAACATCGAAATCGCCACAAACAAAATTAGCTATTCGATACATTTTTGGATCTAGAGCACACATTTCCACATGTTTATTATATTTTGTGCTCATAAGTAGTAAAAGTTGTTCAGTTTGATGGTCTGAAGCAATGATATTAATGTTACTACCCGTCTGAAGCATGTGGCTACAAGCAGTCAAAGACAACATACATATTATTATCCGCATGCAAGCTTCGTCAGACTATTACTAAATGAACTAAAGGCCCTACCGTGCGTAGCCCCGGATCAAAGGTCCCTAAAGCACTGTTTATACAGAAGAGACGTGTGTCGGTAGCGGATAG